>JAINUV010000329.1:0-124981 GCA_020205505.1 Panax japonicus
ATATGAAAATTTATTGTACTTTGTGATGGTATTTTTTTTATAGAACTTCTAAAAAAATAAACTTGCTCGAAGATAATTTAAATTGCATTAAACCTAAATTAATATATATATATATATATATATATATATATATATATATATATATATATATATATATATATATATATATATATATATAAAGATATAAGAAGTCGTAATTTTTTTAAAGACAAGTTTGATAGTCCATATAAAACAGATATTTATTTATTAATTTTGTGAATAAAAAAAGAAAAATTCCTGGGGATCAGGATTTGTGACCGGTCTAGCGACTGGTCCTTTCTCACACTTTTTTTTCCTAATTTTTTTTATTTTAACTTAAATTTTTATAAAATTTAATAATTTTGGATTTAGGGTTTAGTGTTTTGAATTTTAAATTTAGGGTTTAGTATTTAGGATTTAGCATTTTGAGTTTAGAATTTAGGATTTAGTGTTTTATGCGATCCCCGCAGAATTGCTCATAAAAATATCTACATAATTCATGAACTTGATCTATTTGAATTGATTGTTTTGGTTTACATTAAAAAAAGAGAGCATGTATGATGTATATGTCATGTCTTGAATACAACCAGGGGAATCTATGCCTGGGGTAGAGGTAGGATTGAGCATTCGGTTAATAACCGAACCGAATCATCATTTCGGGTATAACCGAAATCCGAAAATACCTTGTTTTAACTATCCAAACAAGTAACCGAATTTTATACTAACCGAATTAAAAAGATTTAGAATAACCCATTTCAAATCACAACAAAGACGAGTAGAATAACCCATTTCACAAAATCACAACAAACTTCAAACAAGAAAATCAAAGACTTTGGAATATCAAACAAAGACATGAGTAGAATAACCCATTTCACAAAATCAACAGATAAACAAAACCCAAATCAGAATCAAACTCATCCAATCAGAACAACTTAAGAAAAGTAGCAATACATGTAAAACAAAAAGGTGTAATTTGACCAGAAATCACCTTCTTCCCTCTTTCAAGTCAGATGACCCATTTAACACCCAACCCAGCCTAGCAACCCGCGTGCTTCTTCATAAACTGAAATAAAATGGGTGAAAACAACAACTGTCATGCCCAATCAAATAATTTCCCCAATAAAATTGTCATGCCCAACACGAACCAATTCATACATAGCAGCCCCTCCCATTCCATCTGCAACAACAACTGGTCCATCACCGCCGGTCGCCGTCGGGTCGGGTGTGGAGTCAGACTCGAAGATCGGACGCCAGATCCTCGGTCGAGCTCATCATTGGATTCCGACTCGGAGTTGCCGAATTCGTCCAAATCGGAGTTGAAGGCGTCGGAAACTCGGAATCGGGGGAGAGGGAATCGACCGGCGGTGGGTCCTTAAGGTCGTCCTGCGAGAGGACGATGGCGAATGGAACAGAGAGAGAGTTTTGGACAGTGAAGAAGAAGAAAATTAATAGAGAGAGAAATTTGGTGGTAGGAACACAGAGAGAGAGAGTTTTGGTTTGAGTCTGCTTCTGTTTTGTAATTTGTACTACTACTACTACTACTACTACTACTACTACTACTACTAGTATATATATATATATATATATATATATATATTATTCTCTCTATGTATATGCACGAAAAGCGTTAAAAAAAGTGAGGAGTGTTATTCGGTTATTCGGTTAAACCGAATAACCCAAAAGTAATACACGTACAAACTAACCGAAAACTGTACAAAAATTCGGATTTAACCGAAATAGTAAAAATAACCGAATTGTCAGAATATTTCGATTAAATTATTTCGGTTGCGTTAGTTTTTTCGGTTATACCCGTTTTTTGCTCAGTCCTAGATAGAGGCAGCACTTTACCCTACTGAATTTTTAGGAGGTTATGAGGGTTAGATAAAAAAATTATTTGAGAAGGGTGCTAAATGAAACTATCATGTTTTAGACTTACAAAATTATTAAAACTCTTAAAGTTTAAATTCAATAGACCAAATATGAATCCCAAATCCAATGGACCAAATATCAATCATTCTAGTAGTGTTAGTACTATGTTGTTCAATTGTAAACAACTCTTTTTCTTCCTTTTCTTTTTCTATTCATTAAATTATGAGATGACAAAGGTATATAATTATGGAGTTTTTTTTGAATTTTAATCTTCCAGATTACGAATGATATCAGTCGGAGGTATATATTCACTATAAAATATTCCATCTCTATTGCTACTGCTTCAATCCTCCATTTTTGTAATTGTTTATGAATTATTATTTTTTGTACTTTTATAAAATTAAGGCTTTTTATTTCTTAAAGCAACACTGCAACAGTGAAGAGAACTCAATCAAATAAAAGTTCTTCAGGTATGTGTTCTATTTTATTTTTACTTTCTTTATAATATTTTGTAATTGATTTTGTAATGTTACTTGTTAGTGGTTTAATTGAGACTATTTATTGTTGGTGCTAATTATATTTGACTATTCATATTGTATATTGATCTTGTTTTAATGTTGAATTAATTTTTAAATATTTATTGATTGTCAGGCGTTGACATACGTAAATGGAAGATGACTGGATGAATGATTGTTTAATAACTTACATTGAGTGTGCTATTAATTTGCAACTATTAACAATAAAACTATCACTATAGGAAAAAGCCTTAATTCTGAGGGAAAATATTCAGTTGTAAATAGAGTAAGTTCGACGGAATTATCCGTCGGAAATATTTCCCTCAAATATAAGTTATTTTTGATCGAATTCCGTCGAACATACACCTAGCAAAATGACGCCAATGTTCCCGCCAGAGCCAACTCTATTTTCGAGGGAATAATAATTAAGCCAAATGGAATATCCGTCGAAGATAACTTAATTTTGAGAGAATTAATTCCGAGGGAATGTTCCGTCAGAAATAGTCTTTAAAACCTAAAACCAGTTCACTTCCCCTAGCCGCCTCCTGTGTTATCTCTCACTCTTTCACAGCTTGTCTCATCTCTCTCTGTCCCTCGTCTCTCTCTGCTCCGGTGACCACCTCTCCTCCCTCCGGTGACGAACCTACAGCTTTTCTTTTTTCGGCAACCTTTTCCCCCTCCGGCAGCTCCTTCTCCTCCCCTCCAGCAGTGGTTAGCAGTTTCTCCTACCCATTTGTTTCTCTATTTTTTTACTAACATATAATTGTTGGTATAATTTGATATGAGATTACATTGTGAATATATATATATATATATATATATATATATATATATATATATATTGTTGCTAAAAGCTTTGGTATAATCTTAAGTATGAAATTGGTCTGAATTTGGTTGTTGGTCTAGTATATAATTGTTCTGTAAGACCTCGAATTTTATGAAATAAAAGTATTCAATATTTTTTATAATTATTATTCAGTAAATGGTTAAATTGATAAAATTTTAAAGTTAAGGGTGATATATATAAAATTTTTAAAATACGCAAGTGGTTATAAAATACTCATTTTTGTTGGGGAATATTCGTTTAGTCGTGCAATATTCTTGTTGTCGGGGAATATTCGTATGACGGCACAACCATTCGTGGGCCTCATAACAGAATAATTGTCGGATGAAGAAAATGACAAGTTTGAGTTTTTATAAATAACAACGTAGTTGTTACCGTTAACACTGTTGGAATACCTGGTGGTTAAAATACAGTAATATGTGTGGTTGCACAGTAGCACACGGTATTGCACGGTATTTTTGAATTATTAATTCTTACATAAGAAGGCACTACTCAATAATTGTTACAGTAATTACTGTTCAATATTTTATTTTATTGATTCAATAATTGCTGCGTTGATATTTTATATTATTGTTGTTTCAATAATTGTCACGACACAATATTTCCCATTATCGGATCAATAATTTATATTATTTGGATAATATTATTAGACAGCATTATTGGCAATTTCTAAAAAGTTCTGTCAAGGAGAGGTTTGGTCACCTAATTGCGCGCCAGTAAGGAGAAATCCTTATCGGAAAGCCCCCTCTTTCCTAGGAACCACCTGGTTGTCATTATTGCGATTCTGTAATATTATTTATGAATAATTAATTATTGATTTATATGATAAGAAAATATTTATTTTATGAGGATATAAATGATGGATTTATTTATGTGGTTATAAATGAAGGAATTAATGTTGAGATGTTTTATCAGTATTTTATCGGAATGGAGGTATATATTAAAGATCAAATCGGTTTTCTAAAGCTCTATTGCGTGAGTTATAATTTTAATCTGACCGTTGGATCGTTGTGAGTTTTGGATATGTTATACATATATAAGTTGAGTATATGTCCACAAATTTTGAACCGTTAAAAATTAACGTATGATTTGTTATGAATTTTAAAAGGTGTTGAAAATCGTCCGTTTATGGATTTCAGATATTTTTTATCTGGAATTTTGAAAAACTTAAAGCTACAAAATTGTAGAGAATTCGATTTCGTGTGGAATGGACATAAAATTCGTATTTTTCTGATAAACACACTATTTTTTATGAATTACTGAAGTTTCAAAAAATAAAATAATTTTTATTAAAATATGGGTGGGACCCACTTTTGTTTGTTTTGAAAACATGTGCTGGATTTATTTTCAATGAGGTCTGCTCATCTTGTTCAACAAAGTAGACGTAGAAGAATGGAGAAATAAATAATATTATTTTATTATTTTAGTCTCCTTTGGCGTTCTAGCATTTTCCTATAAATAGGTGCTTATTTTAGAATTAAAAATCACACCAGAAAGAAGTTTTCTTTCTCTCTATATTGTCGAGCGTATTTTGTGAGTATTTAGATACTTTGAGAGTTGCTATTCAGTGCAAGTTCCTTTGGCTTTACATCCGATGTTCCGGTCAGAAATACTGCTCTTTTGAGGTAAGGGATTGTAAGGGTTATTATGTTTCTTCAGTTTCGTAATTTTTCTGACCTTCAAAAATTTTGGAAAAATTTGAAATGATATTTTGATGATTTTTCTTGATTGTGTCCAAAAATGATGGTTTTTGGATGTATAGATTAAGAGTTATGAATTTTATGGGAAAAGACTATTTTTAAAGTAAACCCTTATAACTCCTTGTGGTTAACTTCAAAATTGATGAAATTTTTATTGGGAGTACATCAATATAATATCATTATACCTTGTAAATTTCGGAATTTTTGGACAAAAATACAATTTATGATAAATATCTAAATATTCAGCAGTTTTGGCCATATGAAAAATAGTAAATGAATTTTAAAAATTTCGAGAAAAATATATGTTCAATATGTGACTATATTCTTCTAAATCCCAGAAAAGAAAATTTATTTGTACTGATTTGGTATTTTTCATGAAAATGGAATAATAACAGAATTCACTAGGCATGCGATAGACCGCACAGATAGGTTATTCCAACAGAAAAATAAATAATGGAACCAGGTCATGCGAAATCCGCACAAACAGGATATTCCAACAGAATAATAAAGAATGGAATAACAACAGAATTCACCAGGCATTCGATAGACCGCACAGACAGGTTATTCCAATAGAATAATAAATAATGGAACCAGGTCATGCGTAATAGGCACATACATGATATTCCAACAGGATAATAAAGAATGGGATCGGATAACAGAAGAATTTCACCATGTATGTGGTACTTCGCATAGAATGTTATTCCAACAGAATAATAAATAGTGGAACCAAATCATGCGTAATATGCACAGACATGATATTCCAATATAATAATAAAGAATGGAATAACATAAGAATTTCACAATGTATGCGGTACTTCGCATAGACAAGTTATCCCAACATAATAATAAGAAATGGAATAAACATAGCTCTCTTCATGAAAATGAAAGAAATAATAACCCTTACTATAATAATAATAATAATAATAATATCCCTTACCTCAGAAGAAAACTGGATACTGGAATAGTGAGGTAGCAAACTTCTCTTCTTTTTTCTCTCTATAATTTCTCTCTATAATTTCTCTCTATAATAATTGCTCTATAGCTTTAGTGAATTGGTGAAAATAATGAAGGAATGAGCTTCTATTTATAGGAAAATATAGTTTCGATAATTGCACGTTTTGGGGCTCGAAATATTACAGTATAATACCTTCATCTTTTTCTTCATTTTTAATTTAGTCATGCAAGTATTATCAAACTTGCACCACCTCCCCTAATACTAAATCATGTGAATCAATAGTAAATCATATGACTCAATAGTTCTAAACGTGTGAAAAAATTAATTATAGTATAATACCTTTAACTATACTTCTATTTTTTACTTAGTCATGCAAGTATTATCAATCTTACACCAACTCCCTTAATAGTAAATGAATGTGAATCAATAGTACACACATGTGAATAAATAGTTATAATCATGTGAATCAATAGCAATTAATTGCTCATTTATCTAGTTAATTATCCGATTGGTCAATATAACCTCTAGACATCAATTATTATCGAAATAAATGTCGATTTTCACTAACATTAATAATTCCAACTCAACGAAACTATCAATTTCATCTTTAATCAACACGAATTTATTCATCATTAATATTATAATTCACAATATTTAACAACCAGGTCATTCCCAGGAAAGAGGGGGCTTTCCGATAAGGATTTCTCCTTATTGGCGCTCAATTAGGTGACCAAATCTCTCCTTGACAGAACTTCTAGACATTGTCAATATTGCAAATAATAATATGAATAACTTTTTTGTCTCAATTATTGATTTAATAATATATAAAATATTATGCAGATGATACTGTGACAATAATTGAATCAATAATATGAGAGATATGATGCAACAATTATTGTAGCAATAATTGAGTATAACTAAGTGACTTTTCACATATGCATCAATAATTAATACCGTGTGCTATTATGCAACCACACGTATTACTATAATTTTATCAATTTAACCATTTACTAAATAGAATAATGATTATAAAAATTGAATACTTTTATTTCGTAAAAGTCGGGGTCTTACACATTTGTCCTCAAATAGGATAAGAAACGACAGTAAGAGGTACCAATTTGACTGTTTCAAAAGTTAAATTTTTTCACATCATTATGTTCAGTATGGTTTAATACTAATATTTACCGTGTTGAATATTTTTTTATCAAATCATATCAGCATAAATATTCACTACTATGTGTCTAAATGCATTTCATGTGATAAGTCATTTTCCAACGGATAGAAACTAGAAAAGAATACATGCATATGTTACCAGGACAGTGAAGAACGCTTGTACGGTGATAGAATATGCAGAAAGTTGCTCGAACTCAATAGGACTGAAGAATAGCTCTCAGATATCCTTCGTCACGCACCTTAAAAATGACTTATGAAAGCAACCCATGGGCTTTGTATAGCCACAGTTGGCCGCAGGTCCACCTGTGGCTGCTGTAGGTGTACCTGTGATACTCTTTTGTGGGTCTCACACCTCCGGATCGCTCCAGTTAGAGTTGCAAAGGAGGTCCCGCAAGCTGAAAAGGAAGGCCAAGTTAGGAATAAAAATGCTATGCGATTGAGCGGAATAGCCTGGAATCCTGGTTTTCATGAGCCAAATTCTGGCTCCACATTGGTATTTGCCTGCATACAAGGTATACGATACCAGTGGCATCAGCTTTCATAAATCGTGCTCGGAAATACCTCACAATGGTCTGTTACCGTCAATGAACACCAGGCAGCCCTGACGTATCCCCGACGGGGGTTACAACGCCAAAGTCACGAACCGATGAAATATCCCCGGCGGGGGCCACAACGCAACATTTTCAAACATCCACGGATCCCCGGCGGGGGTCACAACGCAATTCAACCATTGATACACACATCAATGAAGTTCAAGCAACCTTGACATTATCTCAGTCGATGGCAAGTAAACCCATCGAAGCAACCTTCCCCAGTAAGGGTCACAACGCTATGCAATCATTGATACACACATCAATGAACGTCAATCAGCCTTGATAATGCATCCAACAGGGATCTATCCGGTGATACACACATCAATGAAGGTCAAGCAACCCTGACAAGTTCATACGATTGGCAGTAATCCGACATGATGGTGGGATATGTTATACACATTCTCAAATAGAACAAGATTTATCCCCACAGATCTCTTATACACAAGAGGCACCTCTATAGAGAATGAAGTTTGTGTCTAGGATTCACGACTTTGTTGATAGCCCCACTGTCAACATCCTTGAAGACTTGGATCGCATGTCCAAGGCATCAGTGATTGTCATCCCAAAAGGATTACCTGATAATCATGCATCATACATTTGCATCATGTTGCTGCACATAGCATCATGTTTATCTTGTTGCATTTCAAGTGTCTAGGATTTTTTATCCTATTCATGCCTTGCATTTCATGAATATGATAAAGAGGGGCATCTGTAGACACATGAAATTTTTTGTACAACTGTTACTAACATTGCAGGAGGGTAGAATCGTCCTTCGAAGATAACCCTGGAAGATAGTTCACATCCATTTCGGATACTACCGGAAGTTCAATCTCAACCCCGGACCATACACCGGGAGTATCAGTCTCAAACCCCGAAACACACACCGGGAAGATCATTTCCAACCTCGGAGATAACCTCGAGTTTCTTTCTTTGCGATAACCCCAAGGAATGCTGTTGCAGTTTCGACGATAACCCCAAAAATTCTTGTTTCAAATATATGCGATCAGCTTCAATCAGACCTTCTGCCGAGGCACTCATACCTCAAACCCGGAGCTAAGACCAGGCAGACAGGCATCCACAAGAAGACATTGCGGCATTCAACACTTGCAGATATCCAATCTCAGATGTAGCCCAGAGCAACGTCTGCTTTTAACTCAAATCGGCGATAACCCCGATGAAGAGTCATACTTCATCTTGCTACCTCAACACCTGCGCGTCGTCTCAACGCTTCGTACATACATACATACAACAATGTCCTTCAAGAACCAGGTGTTCCAATCCGAGTGACTATTATGCGTGGCAGCACACCGGATAGAATTTGAAGCTTGAAGACCATGGGCATGGTCCCTTCTTCTTGACTTCGTGCAACCTCTATTCCATGTCATTGCGTAACTCTCGACACAAGCAGTCCAAAGAAGGTCGTATATACCTCGTTCGGATGCTCGGATTGAAGTTTTGCAAGTTCGAGCAGACATTATAGTGCACAAGTGCACGTACTTCGAGACGACGGGACCTGCGAAACCCTGGGCAACCCGGACATTATCGAGTTATGCCTCGATTGAGCCTAGACTTATGTCTGGAGCATTTATTTTCTTATATATATATATATATATATATATATATAAACTGTTGTCAGACTTTGTTTGATGAGCCTGGATTTTATATCCAGTGCATTTAATTGCTTTTATATATATACTTATATATATAATTGTTGTCGGACATATCCGATGAGCCTGGATTTTATATTCGGTGTATTTACTGATTATATATATATATATATATACATTTTTGTCAGGCCTGGAGTTTATTTCGTGGCCTTTTACAGCTTTATTTACATTTCATCCTGCCTAGAGCTTACTTCGTGGCAGTTGATATCTTTTACAGCTTTATTTACATTCAAGTCCCGCCTGGAGTTTACTTCGTGGCGGTTGATAGGATTTACTGCTTTATTTATATTTCTGATCCCCCATGGAGTTGCTTTGTGGTGGTTGATCATGCACACACACACACACACACACACATATATATATATATAAATATATATATATATATATATATATATATATATATATTACTTTTATATATATATAACTTCTTACTGCTTTCCATACAAATTGTAGTATCATGTGAGCCTAGGAATCATGTGATATCAGATTCAATCTACTGAATCTAGATTCGGTTCCCGTGATGGACTTTTTTCCAGCTATAAGCAGCTTGTACATTATTTAAAGTGTACGAATTTCCTTGGATGACTATCATGCCCATAAGGAGTTCGGCGCTTCTGTATATTATTTTCTCAAAGATGCCTCACATCTTGAAAATAAAAGCAAATAAGCTGAACATTTAACAATAAAATAGAAGTACGGAAAGGTCTCAATTCCTATTGAGCACAGTGTTTGAAAAACCTCTTTTATAAAAATTCATTGCTATATCTTGGTTAAAACTAATTTTTTCTATAAATTCAAACCTTGTGTATATAGGTGCGAATGAGGCCTCGCACTACTTTCAAATAATTGCACATTGATCCACACACACACACACATTCATATAACAGTTTCTTTGAGAAGTGGCGGCCACCGTGGCAACACGGATATCGGGGGGTGCCTAACACCTTCCCTCCGCATAATCAAGCCCCCGAACCCAAATGAATCTCGATTTTACAGACCCGTTTACCAGTGTCACATCACTGGGTCAACGTGCAAACCTTTTCGGCTGCGTTGGTGCAACCAGTTAAAAATACCAACTGGCGACTCTTAAAGTCAAATCGTCGACATTACACATGTCGGACCTTTTTCACTTGTTTTTTCAAACAAATCTCACATTAACATGAGAACACTAAATAACAAGTAATTAAAAGGGACACTAAAAATCCCGACGTCGACAAGACAACTTGGACAAAGAAAAGAAAATTTTATTTTTCTGTGAATAGTGTCATATTTTATATTCACTTGCTTATTTTGCAAAATTTGCACATTTCACCCATAACCAAAAGATTATATCAAATTAACACCTTATTATTTCAAAATAATGAATAGAGGAAAATTTTAATTTTATTATAAAAAAGTTGGGGTCTTACATACAACATATTAATTATCTACATTTTTCATATTTCAATATTATATTTTTCTTTACTATTCACAATTATTATTATATTATTCATCTTTTGCATTATCGTCTTAATGTATTAATATCATAGATATTTAAGTATAAAGTGTTATTTAAATAATGAGTCTGTCTAACTATTTCATATTTGTGAGTTTTAATTTTATAATTTTGCATTACTACACTTGCTACGCACTACAACAAAAAAGCTTATTTTAGACAGAATATTTCGTCGGTAATAAGGATATTCCGTCGAGGTTAACCTAATCTCCAACGGAAAATTCGGTCGAAAATTCGGTCGTATATAAGCAGGTCGAAATTAAGTCCGTCGATGTTTCGGTCGGGGATACTTACTGTCGACGGATGTATCCTCGACCGAATATTTCGTCTATCTTACTATAATTCCGACTGAAAGTAATCTGTCGAGGAAATTCGGTCGATCATAATCATGCCACGTGGAAATGCCAGAAAAATGTAAAATATATTAAAACCGATGGAATTCCGTCGAGAATAGTAGTTTTTTTAAAAATGTTTTATTTGTTTTTGCAATATCCAGGGAATTAACCCACATCTTGTACTTGTACCTGTTTTCCCAACAACACATACACAAGCTACCAATATGGCCAATAACATGAATTACAATACCAAGGCAAACAATATGTCAAAAACCAACTAAATGAGAAGTAAAAAGGTCAAAAACATCCATTAATCTAAACTAAACTATATCAAACATCCCATTAAGGTACAATTAAACTAAATGTCAAACCTAATACAAAACCAAAGTAATGTCAAGGTTTAAACTAAAATACGTCAAAAATTATGGAACTATATATAAAAGAATGTAAACTACAAAATTAAAAGAATGTAAACTAAATCAAGCTAGTAGAGCCCCCGGTGTGAGGAGGATCATCGGGCGGGCGTCGACGCTGCTCTGGAGTATAAAAATCGCCATCATCATCATCCCGCTCATCACCCTGTTGATACAATATAATATAACTCATTAGTCCATATATATGATTCAGTTAAAGATAACTAAATGAAAAGTAAATAACATGCAGAATATATATTTGTATTTAAAACGAAGTATACTTGAGCAGTCGAGCCCTGACTCAACATCGGCCCAAACGCATCCTCGACTAAGGTAACCACCATCTGAACAATCTCGTCGCGTATCGCGGCCCACTGCTCCGGAGGGATACCCGTACTCTCAGCGGTGGCACCAGCTGCAACGTCCTGCGCAAGCTGATGGAAGCAAGAACGGTTGGGCGGGTCCTGACGATGGAACAGCGGATCGGTCTCAAACCTCTCTGACATCGCAGCCATAACACGCTGGAACAAAGCATCGTCTAAGCCAGCGCCCGTATGTGATGGTCCCACGGGGGCTCTCGGACGCAGACGTTGGCTAGAGCCTACAAAAATAAATATAACATGAATAATATTATAAGTTTACTTTATTCATAAACAAGAAATAAAATAAAATATTATACCTTCTGGGAGTGTATAGGTTGGTATCCTCGGTAACCCCAGCACTCGATACCGATCGGTAGTACTAGTGGGAGTATCCTGAGACGCGACCCAAAGAGTCGTCTCCTCGTCATGAGATAAACTAATCTCGGGCGGAGGGACGGTGGAATCTAACATCTCAGCATCGCCCTTAGCAGCCTGCAACTCTGCTATACGCTAGCTACGGAGCTTCTCAAACCGCTCCTGTAATTTGATATACAAGTGAGTTATTTTTGGTATCATCATATAAATTACATAATATTATCCTAAATAATATTTATTATAGTAAATGTATTACCCATATAGCTAGTGATGTTGGAGATATCGTCGACCCCGAAGTAGAGCCCTTCGGCGTATGGACTCTATCCCAGAACTCGATCATAGTAGGAGGTCGACCCAAGCTACTCTGCATGGCCTAAATCATATACATTAAATAATATAACATTAATTTACTATAGTTGCAGTTTAATATTAAACTAAACTAAAGAGAAATACATACCAACTTAACCTCCTAAAACGACTGCGAGCCAGAAGTATGTACAACTCCCAGCTTGCCGCGATTCTTCTTCATCTGCTCCGACTTGGTCTTGAACGCAGCATCATCCCAGTACGCACACATCGCAGCCCATGGTGCATCTGATATTGTCGGTGGCTGATGCTCTCGTAAAGTAGTCCCGGACAATTCTTCTACCGCCCAGACTGCCCTCTGTCTCATCTCGTACAACCAGCCGGCATTGTAACAACCCGATATTTTCTATACAAATAAATCAGAAATTTTACGTATAAATTTTTATTTATTTATTTTAAATATAGGGAATATGTGCCAAGATAATGTGTATGTATTTATGTGATGAATATAAAATATATTTATTACATGAATAATTACAAATGATTTTATTTTAGAATTATTGATCATTATAAATTATATTCTATTAATAATTAATTTTATAGTAGAAATGTTTTTATTAATTATTTCCATGAAAATATAATTATATATTATTTAAATAATATATGAAATGATTTTTAGAATAAATATAATAGTTATTTTATAATATGAATTTTAGTACAGATTATTAAGTTATTTATTTTAACTTAATTAATAATGTTAAGTATGGCAGATAAATCAGATATGGAATCCAAACCCTGGTTTTGGATTTTGATCAAGAAATGAGAATAGTAATATAATATTAATTATATTTTAATTTTTCAATGCTATTAATATGTACTGTATGTACGTACTTACAATGATTGGTCAATTTTGGTATAATATTTGAAAACCATAGTTTTACTGTGGGAAACTCTAAATTGAAACTCAATTATGAGTTTAAGACTATTATATAACTGTGTTATATGATTTTATGATTAATTAGGTCAACCCTAATTAACATTTAGATATATTAATTTCTAGAAACCCTAATGTTTGAATTATAAACCCTAATTATGATTTGGTAACTCTAATTACCAAAATTATAAACCCTAATTACTAAATTAGCAAGGTTAATTAAAATTAGTTACCCTAATGTTCATGTATAATTAGAACCCTAATCTAATTAAGGAAACCCTAATTACAAATTTAGAACTAAAATTTTTATTTTATACAAACCCTAATTGCTAAATCTTGCAAATGTTATGCACTAAACTTTAAGTTTAAACCTTAAAGGTCAAACCCTAAGGGTTTGCCAATGTGACGCCCCCAAAATAGGTCTAATCCATCCAACCTATTCTGAGTCGCCAAATACATGGTACAGAAAACAACTACAACTTTATTACTACAACTGTCATGCAAAATACAACGACATATATACTGTGAGTTTCAATACAAATATTTTAACGCATATAATACGACAATATTCATACTCAGATTATTATATGTCATATAAAGTACAGCAGTAAATATTTCAAGTCTCCAAAGGAACACGAGAAGATTTCTGTTCTCTTCATTATAACGCGGCGACGCTTTCAAGGTCGGGTTCTCATCACCCTATTGTTGTTCACCAAAATCAATTATTAAGTGACGTATAAAATACGACACATACATCTCAGGTCCTCAATACAATTATATATTGCATGTCATGCCATTTTATAATGTATTGAGAAACTTCGACAGTTTCAGAGCATCACACTATTTCCTTGTTATTCCCGCTCGACCCAGCTACACTCTTATTACCTGAAAGGAATTGTGAAGCAAAAGGGTGGGTACAACTAGCCCAGTAAAGAATATCATGACTAAAGATAATTAAATTATCAATAGCCTTCATTAGTAATAAATCAGAGATTTAGAACATATGGTAGATGATAAAACTTTTCAACCATAGTTTCAGTGGAACGAGCAATCCATTAGAAGAGTCAAATAGACCATAAAGTTTATTATCTCCTCCATGTTAAGAGTCCGCCAACGATGTGTTAACCCTGTAACATCAGTCAACAATTTCTGTCCATAATCATGTGAACAACTCATAATCATATTTGTAATTCTAAATTCCTCTTCTCATCTAGGACGAAGATAATTTTCATCACATGTCTTTACCCGAAACATCAAAGATCATAGTTATACCAAATAATAATTCCTGTTCATAATCATACTAATAAATTCATCTTTGCACTACGGGCCAAAGATATTCATCAACAAGTCATCTTTTCACTACAGGCCAAAGATATTCATCAACAAGTCATCTTTGCACTACAGGCCAAAGATATTCATCAACAGGTCATCTTTGCACTACGAGCCAAAGATATTCAAAAACAGGTCATCTTTGCACTACAGGCCAAAGATATTCAAAAACAGGTCAGATTAAAAATTATAACTTACGTAATATATCTCAAGAACACTGATTATCGGATTATAAGTCCTTCGAACCAGTTTCACTCAAACTTTTACCACGAAAAATCCACAAAGAATTTTTGGGTGATTCCAATTTCTACGGTTAGCTTACTTCCAGGGCTTTATTTTGATATATGGCTCATCTCCTAACTCATTATACACCAAGATTTATGGATTATACAAAATCAAGTAATAAACTAATTTTTCTAAAAATCCCATATTTTGTTCTTCATTTCGACAAAACACCTCAACATTAATTCCTTCATTTTTAACCACATAAATAAATCCATCATTTATATCCACATCAAATAAGTATTTTCTTATCATATAAATCAATAATTATTCACAAATATTATAAAATCACAATAATGACAACCAGATAGTTTCCAGGAAAGAGGGAGCTTTCCAATAAGAATTTCTCCTTAGTGGCGCGCAATTAGGTGACCAAACCTCTCCTTGACAGAAATTTATAGACATTTTTAATAATGCTATCTAATAATATTATTCAGATAATATGAATTATTGATCTGATAATGGGAAATACTGTGCAGTGACAATTATTGAAACAACAATAATATAAAATATCAACGCAACAATTATTGAATCAATAAAATAAAATATTGAACAGTAATTACTGTAACAATTATTGAGTAGTGCCTTCTTACGTAAGAATCAATAATTCAAGAATACTGTGCAATACTGTGTGCTACTGTGCAACCACGCGTATTACTGTATTTTAACCACCAGGTATTCCAACGGTTTTAATGGTAACAACTACACCGTTATTTATAAAAACTCAAACTTGTCATTTTCTTCATCCAAAATTTATTCTGTTATGGGGACCACAAATGGCTGCGCCGTCGTACGAATATTCCCTGACAACAAGAATATTCCACGATCAAACGAATATTCCCCGACAGAAATGAGTATTTTATAACCACTTGCATATTTTGAAAATTTTATATTTAGCACCCTTAACTTTAACTTTTTTATCAATTTAACCATTTACTAAATAGGAAAATTGAATACTTTTATTTCATAAAATTCGGGGTCTTACAGCCAAGTTACAAAAAGGCCATTAAAATTGTATGACAAATGACTTTTATGCCCTTATTGAATTATTGAAGATTACTTGTAAGTCTAGCCAATTGTGAGTTGCTCAACAACTCTTACTAACCCCATGTGACTAACATACCATCAACCAGCCACCTATATCACTAATAAATGAACCTTAGATTTTTATAAATAGATTGGAAGAGAAAGAGAAAGCCTCATTTTACTCACTTGCTCACTTATACACAACTAAGTCCCTCTTTCTCTCTAACCTATGAAATTATAAGGCTTATCAGTTCCCAATACCAGCCCCACTAACATCTATATCAAATCAGAACCCTTAGATCAAGATTGATCAAAGCAAAGGTATAAACCCTAGCCATGAAATCTGACCATAAATCTGTTGTTAGATGTTATGATTCTGTGTTTTAATATGTTGTTAGTAGTGCATAATGGTGATATGGATTGCTAGATGTTAGATCCATAACATCTAGAGGCTCGGATTTGAAATTTTACAAAATCTGGAAAAAGTTCAAACTGTGGTCTGACAACGAATGTCAATGGCCACAGATCCTTGCTCGTCTATGTTTTTTTGTTGTTTTTAAGTTGTAATGTGTAGTCTGTTATTTGCTATTTAATCTGGATCAAGAATCAAGCTTATATCTTGTCTAGATTGCAAGTTATTCGTGGTCAAACCACGTTGATCGACATTGACCATGCAATTCTGGGCAGCCCAGAAATCGCCCAGAATGCTCTGACAGTATGTTCATGTGGCTAGATCTTGCAGGTGTTAGTTGTTTTGTTCTTGTTGTTGTAATAATGTTGTAATCTTGTATATGGACTACAGTTTAAAGCTAATAGATCATCTAAATAACATTTATATTTGATGTAGTGGTTGGTCAAAGTAAGTAGCTTGATCACGGATCCGGTTTTCTAGGCAACCCAGAAAACCTATGGCATGTGTTCTGACATGGTTTTACCGGAGATTACAAGTTGATTCGGTTGATGTTATGTGTATTTTATGTTTTAGATCTCTTCACGTGTATGTTGTCTACAACCTGGACTTGATAAAACACTAAACCATTACGTGAAACTCAGGTTGTGGAAGCCCAAAGTGGGTATGTCGCACTGTTCTTCATTTCTGGGCAAACCCAGAAATGAAGAACAGCTCTGACAGCCACTTTGAAGGCTTATATCTACTGATTGTGATGTTGTTTGATCATGTTTCTTGTTGAGTCTTGTAGTGTTACATTTGTACTACAAGATCTGACCAGAAACATTCACTCAAACATCATGATCTGATCTGGAATCTTGGTCAAACTTGGTCACTCGATAATTGGCTTGATGTTCTGGGTTTCACGAAGAACATCTATAGCGACGATTATGTCACTATAGGCAGTCTTTAGACACGATTAATTTCTAAAAATTATTTATTTATTAAATAAATAGAAAAATATTGTTTTTAATTATTAAAAATACAAAATAAATTATTAAAAATTATTTTAAAGTCTGAAAATTAGTTTTTAATTATTTTTAATATATTTCATAAATATTTAATATTTTTGGACTATTAAAAGTATTTAATTTATTTAATTATAATATTAAATAAATTATTTAAAAATGATTTAAATACATGAAAAATCATTTAAAATTATAATGTGATATAAGAAAATATTTTAAGTTATTTTAAATGACTTTTAATATTTTGTGATAAATTTCATTAATAAATTAATATTAATGATAATTAAGTTATTTAATAAATGAATTAAATAAATAAATTAAAAATGATTTTATTATATTAAAAATCATTTTAAATAATAATAAGGTATTTAAAAATATTTTAAGTTATAAAATATAACTTTCAATATTTGAAGGTAAATTAAAGTAACTAATTATTATTAATGATATTAAGGTTATTGAATAATTATATTAAATAAATTAGTTTATAAATTATTTTAATATTATAAAAATTATTTTAAATGAAAATAAAGTGTTTAAAGATATTTTAAGTTATAAAATATAACTTTTAATATTTAAAGGATAATTTCATTAATAATTTAATATTAATGATATTAATTTAATATTAATGATATTAATTTAATATTAATGATATTAAATAAATAGTTTTAAAATTATTTTATTAATTTAAAAATTATTTAAAAAGGATATAAATGAATTAAAAATGTTTTAAGTTATACTTAATAACTTCTAATATTTTTGATAAATGGTACATTAATATTTAAATAGTAATGGTAATTATTTATAAATGATTTTAACTGTTTTAAAAATCATTTAAGGGTAATATTAATACTTTAAAAATATTCTAAGTTATTATAAATAACTTTAATATTTTGGCAATGGTTTCATTAATAGTTTAATATTAATTAAATATTAATGATAATAGAATTATTTGATATTTAAATCATTTAATAATGATTCCGATGTTTGAAAATTCGTGATAGATTATAATAAATGTTTTAAAATTATTATTAGTCATTTAAAAATAGTATGACTGATACTTATAGATATTAAGTTACAGAATAGAGTCTTAGACTAGATATTTACCCGATAAGACTATCAGTACACAGACATGTTTCAGAAATTGATCTGAACTTAGATATGTTGACTTGATAAGTGTTTGTTTGTGATGCAATGACTGTTGAACATGTGTGCTAATGTGATTAGGTTATGTGCTGACTGCGAAATGCAGAACTATGTGTTATAGTATATTGTTCTAATCGAACGAATGATCTGATTAATGATAGGTTTTGATATAAAAGATAAAACTATGTTGCATTCTATAAGCAGCGTATCAGGCAAGTATCCTACCTTTGCATTTTCTTTATGCAATGGACATGAGTAAGAATGTTTCAGAATTATATTATTACTGTACAGATTATTAACCCTATATTATATACGCTCATTGATTCTCAACATGTTAGTATATGGTAATTTAGATATATATTCTGTTCGTTAATTTCTATAAATGGTTATACAAGTGTCCCCACTTGAATACTCATTGTATTTAATCACATGTTTATACACCTTTGTTAATTACCCGTATATATATGTTGAATTTTAGATTATTGTTGAACAAAATAAAACCTTATTATTATCCAACTGAATTGCTTTGGTTTGGAACCCCGACAAGTATGAACATTCCTTACACGAGAAAACTTTTATGCACCCAAGGTGGACAGAGTGAACGATAACATCGTTCTTGCATGAAGTATTTATCAATACAGGGTACAACGGGCTGATCACCCCTGTTCCTGTAAGTTATGACGGTTTACAGATGAAGTTTTGTTTAATCTTTTCGAAAATGAAAATAATGTTCATAGTATGTCACCTTAACCCTATTTATAGTCAGTACGTAAGTAGTTTCAAGAGTTTAAAAGAGGGTTGGTATGTTATTATTATCGGTTCAGATTACTTCACAACTATTGATTTGTTGTAGAAGGGTAGTATAAAGAAAATATTTAAATTCTTTCAACTTATATATATAATTGTTAATACTTGTTGGGCACTCAAATTCTCATCCTTGCTTAATTTAAATATTTTCAGCTATGTGTGAGCAAGCAGAAGGCTCGATTATGAATAAAGGGAAAGGAAAGGTTGTTGAATTAGTCCAATGCTATTTTATGTAATAGTTTGATATTCTTAAGACAATGATATATATTATCTATCATGCTATGTAATGAATGATTAAAGGTCTTGTACCTGGGGATTAGACTCTGATGATATATAAATTAAGTTGATCTTTATATTATTGTTATTAGTATTAGTATTATTCCGTTCATAGAAATGGTATCGTGAAGCACCGAGTTCGGGTTTCAAGTACCTGGATTTGGGGGCCTTACAGGTTGTTATCAGAGCTTAGGGTTAGAAACCTTAGGTGGGATAGACCTTAGGCTATAACCTTAGAACAGATGGAAACGTTGAAAATATAAACAACTCATATAGAGTTTAAAAAGAGAAGAATTGAATAAATTCATCGTCAAACAAAATAAAAGATAACTTATATAAAACTATTGTTTGTTGTGTGTATATACTATATGCTAATCAGGATAATTTTATGTGTGTAGATGTCTGGTGGAAAAGGCTTGTTGTATACTTATAACTTGGAGAAGGATCAGACCCATACACCCGAGCCAATATCAAAGCCAATAGCTGAAATAGAGGCTCATAATGAAACCAACTCGGATGAGGTGGTTATCGTGGAAAATGTAGTACCATATCTGGAAATGGTGGAACTAATAGATAGTGATTCGGACACTAAAATTGAAGCTGATCAAGCATCAATGGAAGTGAAGAATCTGAGGAACAAGGTTTCTTCTCTGGAAAGGTTGTGGGAGATAGAAAAGCTGCTTAATAGTCAACTGCGACATGCGTTAATAGAAATAATGGAAGAATGGGATAAGCTTAAATTCCAAATTGATCAGATGGGAGCCTCAATCGTGTGCAGCTCCGAGAAATATGGGAAAAAAGAAGATAGAAGATCATTACTTAGGAAAACCTGATAAGAAGAAAGGGAAAAGAATATGTTATCTTTGCGGCTATAGGGAGCATACCACTCTATATTGTCCCGACTATAAACCAGGTGCATGTTTTGTTTGTGGAATGGAAGATTATCAGGCGAAAGGTTGTCCAAGAAAAAGGCTTAGTAAATAGGTAGTATAAGTTATGTTGTGTAGGCGTGTAGTCAAGGTTATAAATCCTGACTTTTGTAGTCACAAAGGGATAGCTGATGTTTAAAGCAATATGTGCTATAATATGTAAAGTATTTTAAAATCATTGAATGAATATGAATCTAAGTTTGAGAACTAAAACAAGTTTAAAATATTAAACTTATGTGATAAAGTTTAGAATGTAAGTTAAATTCATGTTTTATTTAATCAGATAATGCCGCCAAGACGACAAACTCGAAACCAAAGGGTAGAAGTGTGAGACCCCAAATTTTATGAATAAAGATTTAAATTTCTCGAAATATTTTTTTTAATATTATGGTGTGAATTTGATATAATGTTATAGTTGTGGGTAATATTTATAAATTTTGCAAAGTATGCAAGTTGTTATAAAATATTCATTTGGTCAGGAAATATTCTTTTTATCGGGAAATATCCGTACGACGGCACAATCATTGGTGGACCCCACAACAGAAGTATTTTCGTAGTTAGAAAAAGACAGAATTATCATTTTATAAAAATAACGGCGAAAGTGTTACCGTTAAAATTGTTGAACTACCCGGTAGTAAAAGTACAGTAATACGCGTGGTTGCATAGTAGCACACGGTATTGATTATTGATGATTACGTAAAAAGTTACAAAGTTATACTCAATTATTGCTACAGTAATTGTTGCATCATATCTCTCATATTATTGATTTAATTATTGTCACAGTATAATCTGCATAATATTTTATATATTATTAAATCAATAATTGAGACGACAAAGTTATTCATATTATTAAATTACAATATTTATAATGTCTAGAAGTTCTATCAAGGAGAGGTTTGGTCATCTAATTGCGCGCCAATAAGGAAAAATCCTTATCGAAAAGCCCCCTCTTTCCTGGGAACGACCTGGTTGTTAAATATTGTGAGTTATAATATTAATGATGAATAAGTTCGTGTTGATTAAAGATGAAATTGATACTTACATTATGTTGGGATTATTAGTGTTAGTGGAAATCGACATCTATTCTGATGATAATTGATGTCTGGGGGTTATATTGATAAATCGTGTAATTAATCGAATAAATGAGCAATTAATTGCTATTAATTCACATGTTTATATAACTATTTGTTCACATATGTGTACTATTAAATCACATTCTTGTACTATTAGGGGAGTTGGTACAAGATTGATAATACTTGCATGACTAAGTTAAAATGGAGGTATAGATGGAGGTAATATACTGTAATTCGTATTTTCACATGATTATAACTATTGAATCAAATGATTGAACTATTGATTCACATTATTTACTATTAGGGGAGGTGGTGCAAGTTTGATAATACTTGCAGGACTAAATTAAAAATGAAAGAAAAGTTGATGGAATTGTACTGTAATATTTTGAGCCCCAAAACGTGCAATTATCAAAACTATATTTTTCTATAAATAGAAGCTTATTCTTCCTTCATTTCTCACCAATTCACTAAAGCTATAGAGCAATTATTATAGAGAGAAATTATAGAGAGAAAGAAGAAGAAAAGTCTGTTACCTCTCTACTCCAGTATCCAGTTTCTTTCTAAGGTAAGGGGTATTATTTCTTTCGTATTCATGAAGAGAGCTATTATTATTCCATTCCTTATTATTATGTTGGAATAACTTGTCTATGCGAAGTACCGCATACATGGTAAAATTCTTCTATTATTCCATTCTTTATTATTCTGTTGGAATATCATGTCAATGCGTATTACGCCTGACCTGGTTCCATTAATTATTATTCTGTTGGAATAACATGTCTGTGCGGTCTATCGATTGCATGGTGATTTATGTTGTTATTCCATTCTTTATTATTATGTTGGAATATCCTGTCGGTGCGTATTACGTCTGACCTGGTTCCATTAATTATTATTTTGTTAAAATAACCTGTCTGTGCGATCTATCGCATGCATGGTGATTTCTGTTGTTATTCCATTCTTTATTATTCTGTTGGAATATCTTGTCAGTGCGTATTACGCCTAACTTGGTTCCATTATTTATTATTCTGTTGGAATAACCTGTCTATGTGAATTACCACATGCATGGTGAATGATCCTTCGTATTCATTCCTTATTAAATTGTGAAAATGATCTGTTTACGTGGATTACCGCATTGTGAGTTAAAATCCACTTGTAATTTTGTAATTTTTCGGACATTCAAAAATTCTGGAAAAATTTGGGAGGATATTATGATAAGTTTTCTAACATCTCCAAGTGGAATCACTGAAAGAGGAGTTATAGATTTTTGTATGGGCTATTTTTAACAAAGCATGAAAAAGTGAAGAAAAAAAAGAGAAAAAACTACTGCCCACAATTTTGTAAGGGTTGTTTCGGCCACTTAATTTGTGAGAAATATTCCGCCCTTTTGGGAGATGGAAATATATGGTATAAAGCACCTCCTGTCCAAAAATAAGTTCATTCCGACTTAAATGAGCAAGTTATGACTATTTCAAAATTTAGGTTTTTTCGATGAAAAACGCTATAACCAGAGTTCTATAACTCCGATAACCATGAAATTTAAACTGAAAGCTCACGTTAACATGTGTAAGATCCTGCCAAAACTTGGGAATTTCTGGAGTTAAACTTGAGGTAGCTAATTTCTTAAGGAATTAATTAGAAATTGATTTTTAAAAAATACTTAAGGGAGTTGAAAAATTATAAAAAATTACTTGTTGTGTATGAAATATATGTATATATGTTTGGACAAAGGATAGAAAAATAATAAGTTGATTTGGTAATTTTTCATTGAAATGGTTTAGTTACAAACATATGAGTTAAATATGTTATGTAAAGTTGAAGAATTGGTAAATAGGATTTTAGGGCTTGAAAATCCTATATAAGGTATATGCAGATTTTTGATAAGAGATTTGATCATTGGTGATGAAATCTTATGAGTGTGACATTTTGAATGATTAAATGCATTATTTGGTAAAGTGTAAATAATTAAATTAAATTGTTTATAAATTTAAGAAGTGATTAAAATATTGTTATAATATTAACAATATTAGATTATGAGTTATTTAAGTGATGGATAATATTTAGATAAATTTAAAGTCTTTAATATTTATCCTTGTTTTCATTTGATTAATGCTTATATTATTATCATCATCCTCATGCTTATATTGTGATGAAAGTCATCTTTGGTTTACGTGCAGAGATGAACTTGGTATGATTATGACTAGAAATTATTCGGTATAATCATGACCGTAATGTAACGAATGATGTGATAAAAGTCCTCACTGGCCGGTAGTGCATTGATGGACAGTTTTTGGTATGATTATGACCAGGGATTATTCGGTATAGTCATGACCATTTATGATTTAATGAATATCCTTGGCCCGTAGTGGAGGAATGATTCGATGATGTGGTTTATTTATTAAGTTGAGTCTCAGCGATAAAGTTGATGAAAATCTTTTAAATGATAGTAGATTTTATGCTCTACTTGACTCTTCTAATGGATTGCTTATTCCGCTACAGTTGTTGATCTAAAACTTGTTGTCTATTATATTATGTCATTTTTTATACTGTTGAAGGCTAAGGATAATGTATTCTACATTATCTTAGTCATAATATTTCTTACTGAGCTAGTTGAGCTCACCCTTTCTTTCACTGTTCTCTTCAGGAAATGAGAATATAGCTGGGACGAGTAGGGGAACAGAGTGACGGTCCAGATGATAGCATTAATAGTCCTCACTATTCTGTTAAATAGTGTGAAAATAAATGTAATGAGGACTCCATTGAGAGTGGATGTTGTCTAGATGACAATATTCTTATTAAAACTCTCAGTTTATGTTTTGTCGTATTTTGCACGACTGTTGTATAATTAAGTGTTATTTGAATTTTGTACCATGTAAGTGGCGACCCAAAATGGGTGATGTATACCTGTTTTGGGGGCGTCACAAGAAGAGTCTGTCAATAACGTTGAGGGACAACAACAAGCAGACTCGATGTAGTATTTTGCAAATATGGTAGCTCAAGCTATGCAACAAGGAATACCAGCCCCAGGGAGCCAGCCGAACAACCGCTTAGCTAACTTTAAAGATTTCAAGGCTATGGGACCGCCGGAATTCAAAGGTACAACTGACCCTGTAGAAGCCCAAACTTGGGTTAAGGAGATTGAGAAGGCGTTTGTGATAGCTAGGGTAGCTGAGGGGCAAAAGACCGCTTTTGCCACCTATATGATGAAGGGTGAGGCAAATATTTGGTGGGAAGCGAATCAGGTGAGAGCAGGAAAAGGTGTAGTTACATGGGATAGGTTTAAGACACTATTTTTCGAAAATTATTTTTCAGCTAGTATGCTGGCTAGGATGGAGGTGAAACTTTTAGAGTTGAAGCATGAGAATATGACTGTTGCGGAGTATGCCGCAAATTTCAATGAGTTGGCTAGGTTTGCTCCGCATCAAGTTGATACGGAGGCTAGGAAAGCAAGAAAGTTTGAGCTGGATTAAAACCCTAGCTCTATAACAAGGTGGCGGTGTTGCAGATTCCTACATTTGCAGCACTCATGGAAAAGGCTATTATTGCTGAGCAGGGGAGTGAGGTCATGAGCCTCTAAAACAAGGAGAGGAAGAACAAAGGTAAGGTTGAAGGAGCTGGGAAGATCGAAGATAATAGTGGAAGTAAAAGTGGCAGTAGCAAAAGGAAGGGAATCAATTTTGGAAGTGTGCAAGTAAAGCAGGAAGGAGTTAAGAAGCAAGCTGTGCAGTATGAAAACTGTGGAAAGAACCACTCTGGAGAATTTTTGAAAGGGAAGTTCATGTGTTATAAGTGCGGGCAGGAGGGTCATATCTCTCTCAGCTGCCCCAATCCAAGAATGAATACTGGTTGTTTTATTTGCGGGACGATGGAGCACAAGGTGAAGGATTGCCCAAAAAGGAGAATGGAGGAAGGTGGTGTGAATAATGGCAAGGGCAGTGGAACTCTGGCAATCACGGGACCAACGTCATCCAGCTAGCCGACGAAATCAACAGCAAGGGTCTACAACATGACGGTCCAGGATACGGCGGCAGCTGGCAATGAAACTTTAGGTATTATTCGTATAACTTTTATTTTATTATGCATGATTTTCCTATATATAGTAAATTATTTTATAAAGAAATTTTGAAGAAGAAATTTAATTTCTTTTAAAAATCAAATTTTTCATTTAATCAGATAGACAAGCTTTATGTGAATAGTTAAAGATCAGCATGATCATTTATGATCGAGATCTACTTGCAATGATTGTGTATGCTATGTACCCTTGTATGTATAGGTTTTAAAATAGTGATTCCGGGGACAGAATCTTTATAAGGGAGGGTGAATGTAACAACCCAATATTTTCTATACAAATAAATCAGAAATTTTGCGTATAATTTTTTTTTTTTTTTAAATATGGGAAATATGTGCCAAGATAATGTGTATGTATTTATGTGATGAATATAAAATATATTTATTACATGAATAATTACAAATGATTTTATTTTAGAATTATTGATCATTATAAATTATATTCTATTAATAATTAATTTTATAGTAGAAATGTTTTTATTAATTATTTCCATGAAAATATAATTATATATTATTTAAATAATATATAATATGATTTTTAGAATATATATAATAGTTATTTTATTATATGAATTTTAGTACAGATTATTAAGTTAATTATTTTAACTTAATTACTAATGTTAAGTATGACAAATAAATCAGATATGGAATCCAAACTCTAGTTTTGAATTTTGATCAAGACATGAGAATAATAATATAATATTAATTATATTTTAATTTTCCAGTGCTATAAATATGTACTGTATGTACGTACTGACAATGATTGGTCAATTATGGTATAATATTTAAAAACCCTAGTTTTATTGTGGGAAACCCTAAATTGAAACTCAATTGTGACTTTAAGACTATTATATAACTGTGTTATATGATTTTATGATTAATTAGGTCAACCCTAATTAACATTTAGATATATTAATTTCTAGAAACCTTAATGTTTGAATTATAAACCCTAATTGTGATTTGATAACCCTAATTACCAAAATTATAAATCCTAATTGCTAAATTAGCAAGGTTAATTAAAATTAGTATATAATACCCTAATGTTCATGTATAATTAGAACCCTAATCTAATTAAGGAAACCCTAATTACAAATTTTAGAAACTAAATTTTTTATTTTGTACAAACCCTAATTGCTAAATCTTGCAAATGGTATGTGTTAAACCTTAGGGTTAAACCCTAAGGGTTTGCTAAGTTACAAAAAGGCCATTAAAATTGTATGACAAATGACTTTTATGCCCTTATTAAATTATTGAAGCTTACTTGTAAGTCTAGCCAATTGTGAGTTGCTCAACAACTCTTACTAACCCCATGTGACTAACATACCAGCAATCAGCCACCTATATCACTAATACATGCACCTTAGACTTTTATAAATAGATCGAAAGAGAGAGAAAGCCTCATTTTGCTCATTTGCTCACTTATACTCAACCAAGTCCCTCTTTCTCTCTAACCTATGAAATTATAAGGCTTATCAGTTCCCAATACCAACCCCACTAACATCTATATCAAATCAGAACCCTTAGATCAAGATTGATCAAAGCAAAGGTATAAACCCTAGCCATGAAATCTGACCATAAATCTGTTGTTAGATGTTATGATTCTGTGTTTTAATATGTTGTTAGTAGTGCATAATGGTGATATGGGTTGCTAGATGTTAGATCCATAACATCTAGAGGCTCGGATTTGAAATTTTACAAAATCTGGAAAAAGTTCAAACTGTGGTCTGACAACGAATGTCAATGGCCACAGATCCTTGCCCGTCTATGTTTTTTTGTTGTTTTTAAGTTGTAATGTGTAGTCTGTTATTTGCTATTTAATCTGGATCAAGAATCAAGCTTATATCTTGTCTAGATTGCAAGTTATTCGTGGTCAA
Source organism: Panax japonicus (assembly GCA_020205505.1). Lineage (NCBI taxonomy): Eukaryota > Viridiplantae > Streptophyta > Magnoliopsida > Apiales > Araliaceae > Panax > Panax japonicus. The sequence goes on from JAINUV010000329.1 coordinate 27,772, forward strand.
ACCACGTTGACCGACATTGACCATGCAATTCTGGGCAGCCCAGAAATCGCCCAGAATGCTCTGACAGTATGTTCATGTGGCTAGATCTTGCAGGTGTTAGTTGTTTTGTTCTTGTTGTTGTAATAATGTTGTAATCTTGTATATGGAATACAGTTTAAAGCTTCTAGATCATCTAAATAACATATATATTTGATGTAGTGGCTGGTCAAAGTAAGTAGCTTGATCACGGATCCGGTTTTCTAGGCAACCCAGAAAACCTATGGCATGTGTTCTGACATGGTTTTACCAGAGATTACAAGTTGATTCAGTTGATGTTATGTGTATTTTATGTTTTAGATCTCTTCACGTGTATGTTGTCTACAACCTGGACTTGATAAAACACTAAACCATTACGTGAAACTCAAGTTGTGGAAGCCCAAAGTGGGTATGTCGCACTGTTCTTCATTTCTAGGCAAACCCAGAAATGAAGAACAGCTCTGACAGCCACTTTGAAGGCTTATATCTACTGATTGTGATGTTGTTTGATTATGTTTCTTGTTGAGTCTTGTAGTGTTACATTTGTACTACAAGATCTGACCAGAAACATTCACTCAAACATCATGATCTGATCTGGAATCTTGGTCAAACTTGGTCACTCGATAATTGGCTTGATGTTCTGGGTTTCATGAAGAACACCTATAGTTGTCGCTATAGGCAGTCTTTAGCGACAATTAATTTCTAAAAATTATTTATTTATTAAATAAATAGAAAAAAATAGTTTTTAATTATTAAAAATTATTTTAAAATCTAAAAATTAGTTTTTAATTATTTTTAATATATTTCATAAATATTTAATATTTTTGGAATATTAAAAGTATTTAATTTATTTAATTATAATATTAAATAAATTATTTAAAATTGATTTTAATACATGAAAAATCTTTTAAAATTATAATGTGATATAAGAAAACATTTTAAGTTATTTTAAATGACTTTTAATATTTTGTGATAAATTTCATTAATAAATTAATATTAATGATAATTAAGTTATTTAATAAATGAATTAAATAAATAAATTAAAAATGTTTTTATTATATTAAAAATCATTTTAAATAATAATAAGGTATTTAAAAATATTTTAAGTTATAAAATATAAATTTCAATATTAAAAGGTAAATTAAATTAATTAATTATTATTAATGATATTAATGTTATTTAATAATTATATTAAATAAATTAGTTTAAAAATTATTTTAATATTATAAAAATCATTTTAAATGAAAATAAAGTGTTTAAAGATATTTTAAGTTATAAATATAACTTTTAATATTTAAAGGATAATTTTATTAATAATTTAATATTAATGATATTAATTTAATATTAATGATATTAAATAAATAGTTTTAAAATTGTTTTATTAATTTAAAAAGGATATAAATGAATTAAAAATGTTTTAAGTTATACTTAATAACTTTTAATATTTTGGATAAATGGTACATTAATATTTAAATATTAATGGCAATTATTTATAAATAATTTTAACTGTTTTAAAAATCATTTAAGGGTAATATTAATACTTTAAAAATATTCTAAGTTATTATAAATAACTTTAATATTTTGGTAATGGTTTCATTAATAGTTTAATATTAATTAAATATTAATGATAATAGAATTATTTGATATTTAAATCATTTAATAATGATTCCGATGTTTAAAAATTCATGATATATTATAATAAATATTTTAAAATTATTATTAGTCATTTAAAAATAGTATGACTGATACTTACAGATATTAAGTTACAAATAGAGTCTTAGACTCCATATTTACCCGATAAGACTGTCAGTACACCAACATATTTCAGAAATTGATCTGGACTTAGATAGGTTGACTTGATAAGTGTTTGTTTGTGATGCAATGACTGTTGAACATGTGTGATAATGTGATTAGGTTATGTGTTGACTGCGAAATGCAGAACTATGTGTTATAGTATATTGTTCTAATCGAACGAATGATCTAATTAATGATAGGTCGTAATATAAAAGATAAAACTAAGTTGCATTCTGTAAGCAGCATATCAGGCAAGTATCCTACCTTTGCATTTTTTTATGCAATGGACATGAGTAAGAATGTTTCAGAATTATATTATTACTGTACAGATTATTAATCCTATATTATATATGCTCATTGATTATCAACATGTTAGTATATGGTAATTCAGATATATATTCTGTTCGTTAATTTCTATAAATGGTTATACAAGTGTCCCTACTTAGATAATCATTGTATTTAATCACATGTTGATACACCTTTGCTAATTACCCGGGTGTATATATATATATATATATATATATATATATATATATATATATATATATATATATATATATATATAATAATTTTAGATTATTGTTGAACAAGATAAAACCTTATTATTATCCAACCGAATTGCTTTGGTTTGGAACCCCGACAAGTATGAACATTCCTTACACGGGAAAACTTTTATGCACCCAAGGTGGACAGAGTGAACGATAACATCGTTCTTGCATGTAGTATTGATCAATACAGGGTACAACGAGCTGATCACCCCCGTGCCCGTAAGTTATGACGGTTTACAAATGAAGTTCTGTTTAACCTTTTTGAAAATGAAAATAATGTTCATAGCATGTCACCTTAACCCTATTTATAGTCAGTACGTAGTTTTAAAAGTTTGAAAGAGGGTTGTTATGGTTCAGATTACTTCACAACTATTGATTTGTTGTAGAAGGGTAGTATAAAGAAAACATTTAAATTCTTTCAGCTTATATATATAATTGTTAATACTTGTCGGGCACTCAAATGCTCATCCTTGCTTAATTTAAATGTCTTCAGCTAAGTGTGAGCAAGCAGAAGGCTCGGCTAAGAATAAAAGTAAAGGAAAGGTTGCTGAATGAGTGCAATGCTATATATTTTATGTAATAGTTTGATATTATTAAGATAATGATATATATTATCTATCATGCTATTAATGAATGATTAAAGGTCTCGTACCTGGGGATTAAACTCTGATAATATGTAAATTAAGTTAATCTTTATATTATTGTTATTACTATTAGTATTATTCCGCTCATAGAAATGGTATCGTGAAGCACCGAGTTCGGGTTTCAAGTACCTATATTTGGCGGCCTTACAGGCTTAATTCTTCGAGATGTGGGCAATGATAACGGCGTCACCATCCGCCTCAGTTATGTCGGCCTCGTATCTGTAGTATCTCTATCAAACAGACATAACATACATATAATTTATTATTTGAACAATATGTAAATAACATTCATGGACCTTGATTTAATATATGTAATTCGACTTACGTGAAACTCCCGCAACACTATCACCATGAAGCCGGCATCGTAGCGCGCGTACTGGCTAAATCGCATGCAGTCAGTAGGGAGATGCGCCAAGTAGATGGCGTGTACGGTCGCCTTAGTGACAAGATCCATAATACTAGAATACAAAATTTATTAAGAACGTTTAATTTATTAATCACATGATAATATTATTCTAATTGAACATAAGTGATATATTATAGTTGAAGCCTACACAGACGAACCGACATCAACTGAAACTGTGTCAGGCACTGCCGGTGGATGACCTAATCGACCGAGGTTAGGCACTCGTGAACGCTGACGTCTAGCATCTGTATGTTTAATATAATTATGACATTGTCAAAAAATAGTAAATGAATGTATAATAGAAATCAACTCACTAGCATCTGAAGACAACCCTCTTTGGGAGCCGTCACCAGATCTAGAGCGGCCGCCACCACGGCCACCTCCACCGCTATGTCGAGGCATATATAGCCGTACTACTGAAATAACAGACATAGATACAATGACATTAATTAAATTTCAAGTCTTTTATTATATATAATGATTAATTTTAGTTGTATAATATTTACAAAACACAAATTAGTGAAGAAGTAGTATGTCGTCAAACCCGTCAGAATCATAATTTAATTTAAATTAAATTAATTAATTTAAATCAAACCCGTCATATTTTAATTAATTTAAATTAATTTTAAATTTTAAAATTTAAATTTTTTTATTAAATTAAATTATTTAATTTATTCTAGTTTATTATTAAATTTATTTTATTTATTTATTAGATATAATATATTAAATTAAAATTAATTTTTTTATTTTATTTTGAATTACATTATAATATATAATTTATTTTTATTAAATTATTTTATTTTAATTAAATTATTTTATATCTATTAAATTATCTTATTACTAATTAAGAAACTAAGTAAATTCTACTAGGATTATTTTAATATTGGGAAACATAAGAAATATATACACATATACAGTGCCTCCAAATTTTGTAATTGATTAATTCTGACAGAAATTCAGTCGAGAATTTCGTCAGAAATAACATACCTAAACATAATTCAAATTTTATCAAACCCAAATTAATTGCAACATCTCAAACCCAAATTGCAGTATAATCATCAAACCCAATATTGCAATATAAATTTTTAGAACAAACAATAGCAGTATAACATTAGGGCATGAACAAACTTATGCAGATTCATAGCATACATTATAAATTACATAGCAATTTATATAACTCAATTAGGGCATGAACACAATATGTACTAACAAATTCTCAGACCCAAAATAGCCAACAAAATACATAGCAGTTTATATAACTCAATTTTCAAAATTAGGGCATAGATTTAAAAGCATAATAATCAAAATCAAATGGCAATTCATCAAATATACCTGATTAGCTTGAAAATTTAACAAACCAATGAAAGTACACCACCAATTTGAGAAGAAATCTATCAAAGCTGCTTGAACTGGACGGAACTGCTTGACCGGAGCTGTCGGAGTTGCTTGGTCGGCCAGAAGGTGGCGTCGGTGTCGGTCGGAGCTGCTTCAGGCGGCCGGAGAGGAAGAGAGGTATCGTGAGAGAGAGAAAGAAAGAGAGATAAGACGGTCGAAGAGGGAGTGGCCAGAAGGTGGCGTCGGCGTCTGTCAGAGCTGCTTCAGGCGGCCAGAGAAGAAGAGAGGTATCGTGAGAGAGAGAGCAGACGGCCGGAGAGGGAGTGAGAAATTAAAGAGGCAGAAATGAAATGAGGGGAGCGTAGCAGGTGTTAGGTTTTATAAGATAAAATCCACAGAATTTAGTCGAGCGTATGTCCGTCGGGTTTAGAATAAAATCGACTGAATTCCGTCGACAGTAACAGGATATTCCGTCGACCGTAGTGTTGGTTCTGGCGGGAGAATTTGGCGCCATGATGGGCTGTGTTTTCGACAGAAGTCCGTCGGGAATGCTTTATGTACGACTGAACTATTCTCGACTGACTAATCAGTCAGAGGTATACTACTCTCGACTGAATGTACTCCATCGGAGTTACTTCCGTCGGAGATAAACCCTTTTCTTGTAGTGACGGTGATAATTATTGGTTCAATAATGTGAAATATTGTGCATTTGCTACTTTGACAATTATTGATTCAATAATATGAAATATTGTGCATTTGTTGGTTCAATAATATGAAATACTGTGCATTTGTTACTGTAATAATTATTAGTTCAATAATATGAAATATTGTAAAATACTGTGTGTTACTATGGAATATATACCGTGTGCTACTCATGTTCTTTTATCACCGGGTATTTTAACAGTTAAAGGTTATAGTTCCACCGATAATTTTTTTATTACAAAAGTTATTTATGTCATTTTTTGTATTCAAAAATTATTTCGTTGTGGGACTCACCAATGATTGGTTGTTTCGGTGCCATCGTATTTTACCGAATATTTCCCAACTTTTTTTGTTTATTATAATTTCCACATACAATTCTTAACTTAACTTTTTATCAATTTAACAAATTACTGTTTCATATAAAGAAAAATTAAGTTTTATTAATTAAAATTTATGATCTTATATATATATATATATATATATATATATATATATATATATAAGATTATTGTTAATTATTTGAAAGCTAAGTTCAGATATTTTTTTAATTTTAAAATAATAACTTATAAATATTAATAATTTTAGATAATTTTACAACATTCATTATTATATTGATTATAATTAAATGAATACATATCAATTTTGTATTTGAAAATATATTTTAAATTTACTTTAAAAAAGTATAATAATCTTTTATAATTTGGAACATAAAAAATATAATTTAATTATATAACATAAAAGTCAATAATTATTTTATAATTTTGAAACCGAATGAATACGATTTATATAGCACAAAATTACATTTGGCTTTTAATGGCCTTAATTAAATGTCCATTGCCCACTAATTGTTATACAAATGTAATTAACTTCTTCTTTTTCACAAGTTGATCAACTTTGGCTATATATGTAAGCCACACATTACTTTTTTTACTTTTGCAAATGTAACTCTTTGTGATAAATTATATTTTCACCAAATTAACTATTTGAAAATATTTCACATCTAGATTAGTCGATTCATAGAAAGAGTTTTATTTATATAGTTAGTTTTTGGCCGGTTTATTACCCTCTCCCTCCTCAAAAATGTCATAAATATATTTTCACACAAATTAAAAAAAAGTAAAGTAAAAAATGAGTATAAAAATATCCAAATTTAGCCTTAATGACCTACAAGATTATATAAAATGATGAGTTATTTTTTTTTAAAACTTGTGGGCCCCACTGGCTTTACTTTAATTGTACATAAGGTCATCTTTTTTTTTTTTGCTATATTCAACTGAAATTTAATATTATTGCCTTTGACAAGAATTGATCCCAAAACCTCGTGCACCCTAAGCCTTATGAGAATTAAGTCATATATCCTTTTAAGTACCAGAGAATAGAATAGAGTCCTTTTTGCATCTTAATGTTGAGGGAATTTGAACTGTAGTCTGTAGATAGACTATATGTAATGGAACATGCAGGGAACTGGCATGTATAAGAATGTCAAACACACAAAAACGCAACAGTTTACTCTTTAAGATGCTACATGCAGGGAACTGGCATGCAGAATATCTATCATGGTGGCATTTCTGTCTCCTCTTCAAAAAAAGAGACAGCAAAGTGAGTCCCTGTGTCCCAAAAAAAAAGTGTCATCTCACTCTCCACTCGTATAGCATAGCTACCCCTTGACTCGTCCAGCAATATGACTCGTCCAGGGGAATTGCATAGCTACCCCTTGAGTTCATTAACTTAGGGGCCTATGATGCACGAAAGTCCGGGGGGATGCATGAGTTCATGTATTTAAAAGTTTAAACGCACTTTGAAAAACCTGTTCGTCATGACTAACGAAACAAACCCCAACAGTATATGCTCAAAAGCCGAGCAAATTGGGTGCTAGCCTCATTACAAATGTCGATCTTTTGAGAAGTGTAGTAGTGCCAATTAGTCTGTTAACGTACAGAGCAAAAACTATGTAACTCATCCCAATCCAAAACGAATGTCCCATTTGACTTTTTCTGGTGTATGGCGACAAAGTTTAGCAAATTTTTAATCTTAAAAACGAAACTGAAACCAAATCATTGAAGAAAAAATATATTGCCAAATTATATATGTATACGAGACAACAACAGACCTTAAATATCCATTAAAAAATCAAATGGGAGTCTCTAGAAATATTACTATAGAAAGAAAGTGCAAACAAGCCAGAGCAGTAAATATATGTCAATTAATGCTCCTTTGCTGCCATTAGTGCAACATAGTAGAACAGGCCATGCTTTCACTAGTCGTTCTGGGCAGGGGCGGACCCAAGGCTCACATGCCCCCACTAGATTTTTACCTCTTCATATTATATATATATATAATCCGCTTCTCCAGCGAACTGAAAAAAGCAAACTAAGAATGAACCAACTATAGCGACGGTTTTTTCCGTCGCTATAGCAAAGAAAGTCGGTTTTTTATGCTATAGCGACGGAAAAAATCGTTGTTATAGCCGGTTCGCTCTTTAGTTCGCTCCCTCCAGTTCGCTGGAGAGAGTCGAGTTATATATATACATATATATATATATATATATATATATATACATACATACTACAATTATTAATATTTTCACAAATTTTAAAGTATGATGGAACAAAATAAGTAGATTACTACAATTATATTAGTACACTACTATTATGTTACTGAAAAAAAAGAATATACTACTATGTTGTTAAAATAAAATACTACTATAAGAACTTTAAGTATTTTATTACCTTGATCAATTTACTTCTCCTGAATACCAAGAAGGTAAAAAATAAAGGAGTTACATTTACTAAAAACTGTGAAAGATTTCACTTAGAGTTTGTATAATTACCCGAATTTTCCAAAAAAAAATAGTGCCTAGTAAATATTCCTATATTTTGTAGACAGGTGCTGTCATTTCATTAGTAGTAGTAGTAGTAGTAGTAGTAGTAGTAGTAGTATAAAATTCAAGATCAAGATCATTGTATTTATTTTCTCTCAATAATATTGTCGACTGTTGTGGAATAATCCACCAGTCACTTAATCAAATTTAAACATTTAAAGTATATTAAAATGTTTATCTAACATAGCATTTTTTTTCAGTAACATAATAGTAGTGTACTATTATAACTGTAGTACTCTACTTATTTTGTTTCACTAAGCCTTAAAATTTATGAATATATTAATAATTGTAGTGTGTATATATATATATATGAAGAGGCAAAGGAATTGAAAGAAGGCACGTAAATATTATTGATATATGATATTTTTGTAACTATTAAAAATGAGGTTATCATGCAACAATTTCAAGCAATAAAACCTTGAAAAATGTTATTATAAATAATATTTGAGAATTATTTAGTTTTGTTATTTATTTTATTAAATTTTTATTCTTAATGATTTTTTTTAAAAATTTGACCCCAATCCGCCCCTGGTTCTTGGTAAAACTTATAACTATCATATTCCACCACCATATAAAATGCATTAACAATAGCTGATAAAAGAGAGTGATTGGCAAGCATGTAGTCTGGCAATCTAGTTAGTTAATTGTTAATATTAACATTAATTAATCTAATTTTAAACAATATAATTATAAAAATTTAAATAATCTATATAGCACTACTAGTTACAAAATTTATCATTTTCAAAAGTTAAATAAATTGTATTAATTTTTAATATAAAAACATCTCGAATTAATTTTAAAAAGTAAATCTTGATCTCAAATTTTGGAAAAAGTATAAATGTATTGTAGATAGATGCTTAATTTAAAAATGGACCATGCATATAGTATGTATTTGCTATGGATAAAAAAAATAACAAATAGCATTTCAACCTTCTAATACATTTATCAACGGTTGGGATTAAAAAAAACAACCTGGCGTCTGCTAGAGATGTTATTTTTCATTTTTTTTATCTATAGCAAATACATGTTATGGATCATTGCCCTTTAATTAATAGTTTGTTGTCTGTAAATAATTTGCCAACGTCAACAATACATGCTTTTATTATATTAAATATCATAAATAATTTATTTAATTAGACCATAAAATAATAAGCTTAAAATTTGAAATATGGATTGACCTATATTTGGCCCATATATCGATTGACCTATATTTGGCCCATATATAGATTGACCTACACTACAAGAAATAGGACTATTTCCAACGAAATTAAGGTCGACTGAATTGATTCGCTCGGAATTAATGTATTACCGACGAAATATTCAGTCATTCATCAATCCCTCGAGAATAGTACAAAATCGAATGAATTCAGTCGATCCTATACCATGCTTGTGGCACGAAAGTTTTCCTCCAGCGCCAATAACAGAAGAGCTATTAAAATTGACTGATTTTTTGTCGAGGATACTGTAATTTCGACGGAACTAATCCCAACGGATTTTCGTTGAAAATAGTCCTTAAAACCTAATCACTAACAGTCGCGGGCCTCACTTCTGTTGCTACTAATTTTTTTTCCTTTTCTCTCTCTGCTCTGCTGCTGCGTTCTCTCTCCCTCCTCCCACTGCTCGTCCCGTCCCTCTCCTCGCTGGCCGCCGCACCTCTCCTCGTCGGTAGCCCCATCTCCGGCCAAGCCTTCGTCAACAGCCCCTCTCCGTATCCTCGTCTGCAGCCTCACCTCCGGCTCCCTCTGCTGCTCTCTCTCTCTCTCTAGTCCTCTGCTCCTCCTTCTCTCTCAATTTAAGGTTAGTTTTATCAATTAATTTTAAATTTAGAACCATAAATTTTCATATATGTATATGGTTATGCATAAATTTGGGTATAAGTACTTAGAACCCTAAATTTTATGTTTAAATATTGAAAGTGTTGAAATATTGTTGATAGTGTTGAAATATTCTGTTGAAATGTTGTTGAACCCTAAATTTACTTTGCAGTGTTGTTGAAATTGGAATTTTCTATGATAGTTTGCTAAATTTGGTTTGGTATGAAACTAATTTTGAGAATGAGAAGTTGCTCGGTGTTTACTGATATTGGTTTATTGATATTGGTTTCCCTCTGCTGAGACGTTAGATTCCACCGTCCCTCCGCCCGAGATTAGTTTATCTCAGGACGAGGAGACGGCTCTTTGGGTCGCGTCTTAGGATACTCCCACTAGTACTACCAGTCGGTATCGAGTGCTGGGGTTACCGAGGATACCAGCCTATACACTGCCAGGAGGTATAATATTTTAGTTTATTTCTTGTTTATGAATAAAGTAAACTTATAATATTATTCATGTTATATTTATTTTTTAGACTCTTGCCAGCGTCTGCGTCCGAGAGCCCCCGTGGGACCATCACATACGGGCGCTGGCTTAGACGATGCTTTATTCTAGCGTGTTATGACTGCTGTGTCGGAGAGGTTTGATACCGATCCGATGTTCCAACGTCAGGACCCGCCCAGCCGTTCTCGCCTCCATCAGCTTGCGCAAGACATTGCAGCTGGTGCCACTGCCGAGAGTACAGGTATCCCTCCGGAGCAGTGGGCCGCGATACGCGACGAGATTGTTCGGATGGTGGTTACCTTAGTCGAGGACGCGTTTGGGCCGATGTTGAGTCAGCGCTCGACTGCTCAGGTATACTTCGTTTTAAATACAAATATATATTCTACATATTATTTAATTTTCATTTAATTATCTTTAACTGAATCATATATATAGATTAATGAGTTACATTATATTGTATCAACAGGGTGACGAGCGGGATGACGATGAGGGCGATTTTCATACTCCAGAGCAGCGTCGACGCCCGCTCGATGATTCTCCTCACACCGGGGGCTCTACTAGCTTGACTTAGACGTTTACATTTTTTGTAGTTTACATGATTTTTAACGTACATATTGCAGTTTAAACCTTGTCATTACTTTGGTTTTGTTGTGGTTTGACACTTAGTTTAATTTAGCTTAATGGGATATTTGTTATAGTTTAGTTTAGATTAATGGGATATTTTTGACCTTTTTACTTCTCATTTAATTAGTTGGTTTTTGATATATTGTTGGCCTTGGTGATTGTAATTGTAATTCATGTTATTGGCCATATTGCTAGCTTGTGTATGTAATGTTGGGAAAACAGGTACAGGTACAAGATGTGGGTTAAATCCCTGGATATTACAAAAAAAATATTTTAAAAAAAACACAATCCTCGACGGAATGGTGGTATTCTCAACGGATTTTCGTCAATTTTAAGTTGTTTCCCATTTTTAACAGACTGCCACGTGGCATACTTATACTCGACCGAATATCCTCCACGTAATGTTGGTATGATCGACGAAAATCCGTCGAGGTTAAGTTGTTTTTCCAATTTTATCAGACTGCCACGTGGCATGCTTAACATCGACCGAATATCCTCGATAGACTATTTTCAATCAGTGATATATTAACTCCGACTGAATAGTCGGTCGATAATAATTCCGTCGAGACTAAGTATCCCCGACCGAAAAACTGACGGACTTAATTTCAACTTGCTTATATACGATCGAATTTCCAACTGAAGATTCCGTCACAAATAAGGTTGTCCTCGACGGAATAACCTTATTATCGACTGAATATTTCGTCAAAAAATAAGCCTTTTTGTTGTAGTGCTATTTTTAGCCCATAACTATATAGTTGTTCCGACCCACATTAAAAATAGGTAATAAGGGTTATTTACACTTTCTAGTACATTTTTAAAAAAAAAAAAATTACAACAAAAGTGCATTCAAAAAATATTTACAGAATTAATACATTTTTAATATTTTATTTTCAAAATTAGTGCATTTGGTATCTCTTTAATTTAGTTGGGTGTTTTAATGGGTTGCTTATGTGGCAAATCAGTTTTGTAATTATGTAATTGTTCCCGATTGTTTCTCTTCGCTGTGACAATTTGAATTGCATGCCAAACTCGAGTAATCGTGCATTCTGTATATGGTGCAGTTGGTAACCAAACCTTCATACAAAGGTAACCATTTTAGTTTATGTGGGTAACCAAATAGTCATAAAAAAAATTCAGAACAATTATTAAATGTTACATGTTTAAACCATGATGAAATCAGAGAGTAGTCGTGTGATTTTCCTCTTACTTAATGTAAGAAGAAAAAAATACAAAATATTATTCAATATTATTTAACACAATCTCATTTACCTCACATTAGAGATGCATAAAAGGCCTGAGGCTCGCGGTCTGGCCTTGGTCCGGCCTGGGCCAGACTTGGTCAAAGTCCGGCCTAGTCAAAGCCTGGACCGGCCTGGCCCGATCTGAAAAGCTTAAAAAGGCTGCAATTTGAGCACAAAAATCTGGCCTGGCCCGACCTGACCCAAAGCCCGATCTGAACTGGCCTATGGCCTAAATCCGACCTGGGCCTGGCCTGACGCAACAGGTCTGGCCTGCTTGCTAGCTTATTAGTTGTTGTCCAATTAAAATGTTGTCCAATTGATCATGAAATAACAAATGGCACAAATGATGTTTATTATCACGCCTAACAGGCTAACACTGTGCAAACATACAGACCAGTTGGCTTAACAATTATATATAAAAAAAAGAAGTAAAAGACAAGTACTAGCTCACTGTGACTCACGGTTTTGATTTTAAACTTTGCAAACCTCCCTAAATAAGTGATTTGATTGATTGTTCACTAGCTTTCTAGCTCACTGTCCAAGGTAACAATGCATGCTATTATATATATATATATATATATATATATATATATATATATATATATATATATATATATATATAATAGTGACAATTTAGCAATGACCAACGGAAGAAAAAAAAAAGCTGACATACCTTCTCATTCATCTATCAATCCATCACATCTATGAAAATTTCATCAAAATTTGAATTTCAAAAATTAAATAAAATTTCATGTACCAATCGTTTTATTATAACAGCTATAATTTTACTAACGGTTATTTTTTCACTATAAAAATCATATAATTTACTCTACAAAAATTACAACTCCTCACATCTCTCTCTATTCTCTGATATAACAATAACATCATACTGCAAGCTCAAATTCTAAATTTGTATATTGTTATAATTTTTATAATTAATTTTATATAATATATATTTATAATTTATTATACACATAAATCATAATATTTATTTTATTAGTACATTTTAATTATTACAATGGATTCTTCCAACATTCCACAAGTGTCATCATTTATTCAAAATGATCCAAATATCATTATGTCCAAAAGTGTCTTTCCGGGTTCGAGTACAATATTTCCACGTCCTACCGGCGAGCAAACCAAACGTAAAGCGGCTGTTTGGGATCATTTCATCGAAGTGTGGATTGCGGAATGTGTTAAAAAAGCCCAATGCAAAATATGTAACAACTTCTTCAGGGTTAAAGGAAATAACACATTACTCCGTCACTATGAGTTGTGTTTGAAGAAGCACAGAATAACTGATGAAAGCTCTCAATCACAAATTGATCGTTCTGGTCACAATTGGAGTTACGATCAAATATTACAAAAGGAGTGGCAAGCTAAGTTGGTGATCGAGAAGGAGCTTCCATTTAATTTTTTTGATGATGCGCGTTGTACCGACTACATTCAAGGCGCATTGCAACCAAAATATAAACAAGTAAGTAGAATGACTACTAAACGTGATGCAATTAAATTATATAATAAAGCTAAAAATGAATTAATTGAATATTTTGATAATTTTGATGGTAAAATTTGTTTAACTAGTGATACTTGGTCCGCTAATCATCAACCTGGAATTAGCTATATTTGTATTACAGCTCATTGGATAGATTCTGATATGTTTATGCAAAAAAGAATTATAGGATTTGAATATTTTGAATTACCACATAATGGTCAATCATTATATGCTCAAATTATGTCCATAATCCGTACTTTCAAAATTAAAGATAAAATAATGAGTATTAGTTTAGATAATGCAACAAATAATACTAGTTCTATTAATATGTTAAAAAATAATTTAAAACATGTAGTAAATGGTGTATTTTTTCATGTTAGATATGCCATATAATAAATTTGATTGTACAATCCGAATTCACTTACTTCCAAACGACAATAAATAAAATTCATTTTATGATTGGTTATATATATGGTTCAAATAGAAGAATGCAAGATTTTAGAACTTTTTGTCATACAAGAGATGAAAATTTTAAAAGAGTAAAATTTGATAATAACACTAGATGGAATAGTACATATGATTTATTTAAAGATATTTATAAACGTCAAAATATACTTATGGAATTTTATAACACAAAAACTGATCATGAAATAACAAATCAAGACTGGGATTTATTATGTCAACTTTTAAATATTCTTAAAGTTTTTAAAAAACACAAAAATATTAAGTGGTGTTTATTATCCTACAATTCATCATGTTCTATTTGCATGTTTGGAAATAACAAATATGTTTCAACAATATAAATATGATTCGTTTTGGAGTAACCTTATTTTTAGTATGGAAGAAAAATTTTAAAAATATTTTGAATACATGCCTACTGTTATTACATGTGCAGCAGCGTTAAACCCCGTAATAAAATTAGAAGGTGTGGAAAGTGTTTTAGAAGATATAGTAGAAAATATAGGTACTGAAAATATTGATTATATTAAACTAAATTTTAATAATACATTTGCTGAATTTTATAGACAATATGAGTCTATATATGCTACATCTACACGTGCACCACCCCCTGCCCCTTCATCTTCTAAGTTTTCATCATTATTAAAATCATTATCAAAAAAACCAAAAACTTCATCACACAAGCAGTTTAAACGAACTTGGTTTATATTGTAGTACTGATTTTAGAAGTTTTATAATCGATCAAGAATTTGAAATTTTTGATATCCTTGCATTTTGGAAAAATCATAACCGACAATATCCTACTTTGGCCGCCATGGCCCGTGATTTACTAACTATCCAAGCTAGTACCGTAGCTTCGGAATCTTTTTTTTTATCTGGCGGGGTACTAGATGAAAAAAGAAGTAGACTTAGTCCAGATTCGTTGGAGATATGTATTTGTTATAGAGATTATCTTGCCGCACAAAGAAGAATACAAGACGTAATAGACGATCAAGATAGCTCGGAAGATCTCGAAGTCGGAGCAGGAACTGCCGAAAATGTACATCCATAAAGATTGAAGATATATTTTTTTTGAAGATTTAAAGATATATTTTATGAAGATTCAAAGACAAATAATTTTTGAAGATTTGAAGACATTTTTAAAAATTTTGAAGACAAATATTTGTAACCGATTCATTTTTTATTATTGTTTAAGTTATACTTTAAAGTTACAAACTTATAATTATTCATCAAATTAGTGATTCAATAAATTATTACTTATTCATTGTTGTAATTTATTAGTTGTAAGTTTGTAATACATTATTTTTAATTAATAAATCAATCAAGTTTAAAATTTTAATTATTCATTTTTGATTTATTGTAAATAGTAATTACATTTAATTAATATATTAATTAGTTTATTTAATATTAATAAATTAGTTGCTTAAATTTTAATATTAATATACTAGTTAGTGTATTAATATTAATAAGTTAGTTGATTAAATTTTAATATTAATGTACTACTTTTAATTACTTTTAATATTAAATTGTAATACATTACTTTTAATTAGTACATCAATCAAGTTTAAAGTTGGTTTATTTAAGATTCATATTAATAAGTTATTAATATTAATAAGTTAGTTGATTAAATTTTAATATCAATATAATAGTTGATTTATTTAAGATACATAAGTTGGTTAATTAAAATTTAATATTAACATTCTAGTTAGTTTATTTAATATTAATAAGTTAGTTGATTAAACATTTATTAATATTTATAGATATAATTATATAAATAATTAATTAAATACAATAATAGGTACAATATTAAATAAACTAATAGTTATGACTTGTTAGTTATTTCTTTTTAACAGGAGAGATTAGAGATGGACGATTGGTGGCTTCACTGGCTTGGTAGTTGACTAGTTGGTGGCTTGGTGCACATTACTGACATGAGACATCAGTCATCAGTGGCATATAAGGCATTAGCCATTAAGACATAATAAAATAAAATAATAACAATCCTCTCTCTAGTCTACTAATAACAAATTAACATGTCAACAGCCCTTTAACAGTACAAATTGTCAGCTGCCAAACGTCAGACTTCATTACCCGCCCAGGCCCCCCAGCCACTGCCCCAAACCCCCAGCGGCCAGCCACATGCACAAGAAAATTTTAAAAAAAAAATTGTACCGGATCAGCCTTGGCCTGGCCTGGCCTACAGATCTCTTCATATCACAATTTTGTTGCATAAGACTGGCCTGGCCTGGTCTGAAGGTCCAAAAGTCAAAGTCTGACCTGGCCTGGTCAACGACCAAAACCTGACAGACCCAGGCTGGACCAGACCAGGCTGGCCTGTTGTGTAACACTACTTCGCATTAATAAAAAGGTGCAGTTGGTAACAAAACCTTCATACAAAGGTAACCATTTTAGTTTTTATGGGTAACCAAATAGTCAAAAAAAATTCAGAATAATTACCAAGTGTTAGATGTATTTGTTTTTTTTATTTTGTTAAACCGTGATGGAATCAGAGAGTAGTCGTGTGATTTTCCTCTTATTTAATGTAAGAAGGAAAAAAAATACAAAATATTATTAAATATTGTGTAACACAATCTCGATTACCTTACATCAATAAAAAGGTACAGTTGGTAACCAAACTTTCAGGTAACCATTTTAGTTTTTGTGAGTAACCAAATAGTTATAAAAAAAATTCAGAACAATAAACCAAGTGTTACATGTATTTGTTTTCAAAATTATGCTTGTGAAACGAATCTTCTCCTTCTTCTCATTGGCGTTTTTGACAACAGTTTTGAGTTCTTGAAGGGTTTCGGACTAGAGAAAAACCCGAGTATGGATCTCATGGGCACCACTCCAATTGGAGATGATATGGAGGTCCTCCGAGAGAGGGGCATACCGTAAGATTTGGGCATACCGGAAAATTTGGGCTTTTTAGTGTGGCGTTTTCAGGAAAAGAGTAGTAGGTAACGACAGCGCAAGCAAGGACGAGGGCGGTGTAACTCAAGTTCTTCAAAAGCTCCGCGACGGGGGAGGAGGATGAAGGGGAGGAAAGAGGAGATGGTGAAGGAGATGAAGAAAATAGACGAATGAAAGATCTAAAATTTAATATGTTTAGTTATTGTGTTGCACTCTTTTTATAATTATTTTGAAAATACACTAATCTTATAATTACTTTCTAATTGCTGTATAATAATGTAAAAAACCCTAATTTTAATTCTTAAATGAAATCATAACTAAATTTTATAAACCAAAACCAACCTATTACCGTATTTTGTCAGGCCAACAAACATGTATTTGATTTTTTAAAATCTAAGTTGCCATGTTGAAGCTCAACTGGAGATCGATATATCCCAAAACACAAGGAGAAGATTTACAACCAAAAACTCTTTATTTTGAAAGCAAGGAATTATTTTCAAATTTTTAAAAGGTAGTTAAAGAGAGGATTTTGAGCCCCAAAACCCTCCAAATAACCAGATAAAGACCTTTCCTTTTGACATATCCACATTTAAAATCATGCAGAACAGGGATAAATTCAAAATGGGAAAGGATAAACTCTTCAGAAAGAAACAATACACGAGCATAAAAAATATAACTATATACGGAACCTTGTTGAGTAAGAAAATAAAATAATGTCTATGCCAAATTTTCCTTTAATTCAACATGCATAAATGAGTTGTTTTTAGCAGACAGTTGATACCCCAAAAATAAAGTACTACTAAAAATAAAAATGTAAAAGATCAAGAATACCTGCAAATTGATGCCAAAAGTTAAGTTCAACTGCGAATTTGATGCCCAACAGACTAACAAAGTTTAAGTTTCAACCCAATTCCCAAGGGTAAACAACAAAATCGTATCGAAGCTCCTCCTCTTCAAGAATGTATATATACAAAATTCTCGATGAACTTAATCCCTAAAAGAGGTGCAAAAGAATGGTACACAAACATCTGAAGCACATGGTAGATTCAGTAGCAAATGAGCATGTATATTCATAAGAGGGAATCTTCTTGCTTTCTTGTTCAAAATAGTCTGCGCAAAAGGCTTCCAACTTGAAACATTTTGTTTCTCCCCACCAGAATTGAGCCATATTGTATCAAAATTTCCTCAAATTGCAGGTGTGACAACATAACTGATTCGTCATAGTGTTTTTTCAAGAATTATACACCAGTTTGATTTGTCATAAAAACGATCAACAACAACTGCATTTTCCATACCAGAAACTAACCTGCAGAAAGTGATTCCACAGGTGAATAAGAAAGAAAAAGAACCAGAATCTAGCTGCATGCATATCAACAACTTTATCAAACAAATGAGATCCAATATTTCAATACCTGATGTAATGGGTGATGTAATTTAGTGGGAGCTTTTTACCTAGTAGTGCAGCTTATTACTTTATGGTGTGTTTGAGAGTTTTAATTTGGAGGGAAGGGATGGGAAGGGAAAGTTATTCCTTCCAATTTTTTTGGAAAGAACTTTTCCTTCCCCCAAGTCAAAACTCACAAGCAGGCAGTTAGTGTAGTCACTAAAGCCACCACAAACATTCTCTCATTCACGCTCGTGCATCTTCCTTCACCTTTTTAATCATCTCTACCTTTAACATGCAAAGTTAATAATAGTATAATACATTTGAAATCCAATTCGAGTAAGATTTCTAGTGTATTACGGGTATAGCTCTACTCTTTTAAAGAGTGTTTGTATCTTAGGTTTTGGCCACCCATGAAATCATAGTGGGATTTCAGTCTCAGCACAATTGAGTTTTCAAAAAATTCCGAAGTCAAAAATAGTTGCAATGTCAGATAAAAGCATGTCAAAGAATCAGTACAACATTAAAAAATACCCCATCCACAGTTTTGTGCTATGACACTGATCACTCGGGAATCTAGTGATTCGCTAAAAACAAAAGGTGTAATAATTTCTTTCAAACCATCTAAATATTAGATAATTTATCCTTATCGTGCGGAGAAAAAAGAATCTTAGGAAATTACAGAACATGATGCAGGTAGAAGACAGCACGCACTGTTTAAACAAAAACGGCTCGTAGACTGATAGTAGTTCCTTCACTATCCTAGACCATCCATAACTCTGGCCATACAGTTACCAGTCCGTCAAGCAACAAATGATCTAGCAAGCAACCTAATTGAACGAGTAGTGAATACATTAAGATATAGGAAGAATTTTTCTGTCCATGTGTACGTAAACATGATATTTTAAAATACATATATCCGGTTTAGTTTCTCAGATGTTAAATTGACCAATGATCATAATAGATAGTGTTTATGCTTTACAGGCAACTAGAATAAGGTTTGGAAAGTGTACCACCTGCTTCCTTCGCAAGTACAATCTTAAGTTCTCTTATGTAGGGGTGTAAATGAACCAAGTCCAACCGAGTATTGAGTTGCTCAGATTTGGTTCATCGAGTTTGAAATAAGGTTTGATTGAGACTCGTTTAGCTACCAAGTCGAGCACGATTTCGAATCGAGCCCGAACAGTTTGAACTATTCAAGCGAATATAATCAGAGTATCAACAGAAAATTGTAATTTGAAAAGTTTCGAGTAATTTATCGAACTTTAAAATTTGTTCATGTTTGAATCGTTTATATTTTGAGTCGAGCTCGAATCGAACTTTTAGTCTAACAAGTGCGAATAAAGGCCCGAACCCGAACCGTTTAGTTCATTTTATAGCCTTTGTCTTCTTGATTTGCACCTAAATTCTTTTGTTAAGTTAGTTAGCTTTTTCATAAGGGACGGATGAATTTAGCCAATCATCTGACATGAAAGTGAATTGAGATGAATGACATTACCTGGTAACCTCAAAACTAGCAGAGCAGCTCAGCTTTTGATTCAAAGGCTACACCTTGAATGCTTAAATATTCTAGTCAACTTAAACATTTTTTGGAAGGCAAGTATTAGAAACAAGTTACAGTCCTCGAGCTTTAATTTGGTACGACAAAGAAACGAGGAAGAAATGGAGCGTTGTCTTTTCCTCAATTCTTTGCAGTTTAGCATATTAAAATCTTATCACTATTAAATGTCCTAAATCCCCACTAATAAATAAATTACATCAACTACTCTTACATTAAACATAATAAAAACTCCGAATAATAAATACAAAAATTCTATAATTTGCTCTTGACATGTGGTCCCCATCAAACTTGATCAATGCCTCTTCTTCCCACCCTCTTTCCCCTCCTCACCCTTCCCCCATTTCACAAATTAGTATTAATTGTCGACCATAATACCATCTATCAGAAAATTTGACTAGTATATAGTCATAGACCATCTAAAAAACAATCAGATTTCAGTAAAAGACATAGCACGGACTGTACTTGTGTCGATTACTCTTTGTGGTCCATATTACCACAATTTGAACTTATACTAGTTTGTTTCTTTTATAGAGCCAGTAACTTGCACAGTTAAACTCCTTGCAGTTCTCCAACCATTCTTCGACACAACTTAGTAGCTGTGACTACATTGAGCAACCACCCATTCAACTTCAACAGGCAGCAAAATAACTCATGCTTAAAGAGAAACTGTTTGCAAGTGATGTTCCGCCTTTTCTTATATCACTTTGTTTCTTGTCCTTTCAATTCATCTAAAACATCTCCCCCCCCCCCAGCTGTTAATATTTCTGAATATCTGACACTTACAGTCCACAAGGTACAGCATAATGGACTTGTAAAAAAGGAAATGTGCTGACTATTATTATGGTGTCAGAACAATCATAATAGAAAGACAAAAGAATAAATATTTTGCAGCTGAAGGTGAAAGAGATGACATCCAAAATTTGAAGTTGCTAAATACTCCCTCCGTTCCATGATAGTGCCATGATTTTTGTAGTTTCTTTGGCACCAATTCATGGAGTGCCAAAGTCAAATTTATAGATTTTATTTAAAATATATTTTTATATTCACAATAATTTTTATGTTGTATTTTCAACTATACTAAATATAATGTACAATTGTGTTTTCAGTACATCTTAATTCCGTACAAAAGATACTCGAAAAGAACATGACAACTTATTATGTAACAGAGTTACAGAGATAGTGTTTCAAATAAGACCTGTAGTAGAAATTTAAAATGAATATCAATCAAAAATATTTAACAAGCATCCATTCATACTAAGCAGAAAAACAAACAAGATTTTTCAACTTCTTTTTTGATAAGTAAGTTAAGGGTTGACCAAATGTTTATATTCAAACAATACCATTCAAGAAATAATCATGGATTAGTGGATTACCTTTCTAGTTCGCCTTGGCCGAAAACATGGTAATATCTGTTGTACACTACAGCACCTTTTTTATCATCTTTCTTTGCCAGACCATTTGCAACAGCACCAACAGAAACTCCACTCACTTCAGCACGATGATAAGGCAAGTGCCAAGGAACAAAAAATTCCTGCTGGTTTTCACTATTTTCTTCAGCTTTGGCCATGGAATAATCTTTTTGTTGTGAAGCTACTTGTGTAGTTTCTAGCACCTTCATACCGGAAGACCGATCCCTCAAATCTTTTAAATTCTCTTTTGAAGCATTTTCCATAGCTTCTGGGATGCTTTCAAGGGTGAAGGATGAAGGGCTGCGGGTCCGAGGGCTGCTTGGTCCTATCCACTCTTCAACATACTTATGGGTAAGTGGAGTCCATTTGTTAAGCAACGATTTATCCTCTTGCTCCACAGCCCAAACTGTGATTAGAACGAGGCCACCCTTTTTGACAACTCGGACTAATTCATGTATTGCTTTCTTCCTCCTATCCTCTGTACTTAGGTGATGTAAGACAGCAATAGAGATTGCTGCATCACCATAACCAGTTCGGTAAGGAAGATTTACCGCGTCTGCAACCACAACTTCATGCCCTCTATCCCCACATATACCAATAAGGGGAGCACTAATGTCACATCCTATAAAGAAACTATCAGGATTTAACCCCAGGTACTTCCCATTCCCACATCCTGCATCCAAGACAAGAGAGCCTGAAGGCAATGAGCCCAAAAATGTTGCTACTTTTGGCCACTTAGCGAACCGGGTGGAACTGAAATGTGGAGCAATTTCATCATAAACACAATGAACATACTTCTTTTCAATTTCTGGAGTTGACTTTACACTTAGTGATGAACATTTCTGGACTACCGAGCTCACTGATACAGACTGCTGCTGAGCATCATATTCTCCATCAGAGACGAATGTACATAAATTAGAGGCACCACATGTTTTGACAACTTCATTCATGTTACGGAAAGATACTGAAATGACACTATTTATTTTGAAAAAAGATAGGCTAAAATCAGAAACTCCTTCGAAAAACCTCCTCAGACTAGCAGCTTCAATGACCATCAGTCCAAGCCATAAAAACTAACTAGAGATCCCTATTTAAGCCTGTAGAAACAAAAATCAGTGTTCAAGGAATAACTAAAAATAAAACGAAAAATCTACTTATTTCATTATAAACATTATATAACCAATTTACATTATTTAGGTTGCAATAACAAATTGCTCATAACAAAACCTTAGGGTTCAATTGGTAACTGTTCCCCATATTTTTACAGGTCGAAATATAATCAGCCAACAGTGTTTAGTAACTATGTTTTAACATTAGTTTTATTTTACTTTTTGGTCTATAAGATTCAATATATGGAGGTATGGACCTTGTTAAGGGCCTATTCGGCAACTACTTATAAGTTGGCCAAACCAACCCATTAGTAATTTTTTAATATTTAGTGTTCGAATGTGACTTATATTTTAAGTTATAAATTGACTTATAATTAGTTTTTAAGAAGTAACAATTCTTATTTCTCAAATGACTTATAATTCATTTTAAAATTAAGTTGGTTTGACCAATTATAAAGACTCGTTTGCCCTCATTTTAGTAATCTTTACAACTACTTTTAATTTATACATCATTTTAGCCAAACACAATTTTAACTTAATTTTGATATATAAGTCAAAATGGTGTCAATTACATTTATTTATAAGTCACATCTTAAAATGACTTATATTAAAATGACTTATAAGTCATTTTAAATTTTAACTTTTAACTTTAAATCATTTTAAAATAAGTCATTGCCAAACAGGCAATAAATCAGTGTTCCAAAAATCCACGTCTAGCTCCGCCTAGGCCCCGCCTAGGCGCTAGGCCCCCCGTAGCGCCTAGGCGCTAGGCCTCCCTAGACCCTCACCAAGACCCAAAGCGGTAAAAAAATCTCTCCAAGAAATTAGGTGGGACCTAGGTGGGGTCTAGGCGGAGAGGGTTTTTTTATTTTAATAGCTACTCAAATCAAATTTTGATATATTTATTTTTCTAATAATTTACCATATTTATAACACATGTTGTACAATATCAAATCACAACAAGAATTGAACAATATCAAATCAAAATGGATAATTTTATTATAGTTGTGATTTTTTGAACTTGTACCAACTTCAAATTATATAAATGATACATTTGTAATATTTAGTTTAATTCAATATAATTCTTAAATTTATGTTTAGTTTCTTAAGTTTTAATATTAAATTAAATTTTTGAAATTTTAAATTTTATTGTTTAATAGCAATCTTGTTTATGAATAAAACTAATATTTTGAACAATTGCATGTTTGTGTTTGAACTTTGACATTAGCAATATGAATGTATTTGAACTTTAAGCAAATGTCTTATTATAGATTGTTTTTCTTTATATTATTGTTTTGTTTTGATAAATGTAAGATAAAATATTAAAATTGGCTTAAAATAAAAAATCTCGCCTAGCCCCGCTCAGGACCCGCCTAGGTCCCTAGACGCTAGGCCCCCTCTACCGCCCGCCGCCCGCCTAGCGCCTTTTAGAACATTGCAATGAATTCATCTTTTTGCTGCAGTGTTCATCTTTTTGCTGCAGTGTTTTGCTGCAACTATTTTCAAAGCTAGCAAACAAAGTTTTCTGTCATTGATATCAAAACAGTAGTAGCACAAATAAAAATTCGGAACAAGCTATCAAAATTGGAAATTTTGTCTGTTATATCCTACATCCAGATTCAACAATTTTCGAAGTAAAGACCGATGAACGCAAAGGAACAAAAGTTAAAACCAGAGGCAATTTCACGTACAGAATCATATACATACCTGGACTAGAATTTCGAACAAATCTCCAAGGAAATCACGAATTGAAGGTTCAATTGAGATGAATCTGTTCACCATTAGTCCATTAATTTGAAATCAGTGAGGGAAAAGGATGAGGAGCAGAAGGGGAAATGGCGCACCTCGGAGAAGATGCCCTAATCCCACTTCCAACTTACCAAGTACCTTCTGTTGTGTTGGTTGGAGCTGTAAATGGTAATAGGTATTTGTAATTGACAAAAAAAGTATATAGCGAAAAGAATATATATATATATATATATATATATATATATATATATATATATATATATATATATATATATACACGGAAAGGATCAAGAGCATAATTCTTAAATAGCATAATGACTTAAGTAGCATAATTTCATGAAAACGACGTCGTTTTCATGAAATTATGCTACTTAAGGCATTATGCTATTTAAGAATTATGCTCTTGATCCTTCCCGTATATATATATATATATATATATATATATATATATATATATAGGGTCCGGATCCTGTCCGGACTCCCGGACAGGTTTAAAATCCGGACCTTTTTTTTTTTTTTTTTGCTTTTTTTTTTTGAAACAACTAAAAAAAAAAAACATTTATGGAATTGGAATTTTTACATTATACAGTGTTTTGGGCGTGATTTGGATGCCTATAACAAAACATGTCTGTACAGTCTGGGCAGACTGTACATACATTGGTTGGTGTAGGTATTAAAAACACACCCAAAACACTGTATTATTGAAAAATTTCAGTTCCATAATTTATTTTTATTTTTTTTAGTTGTTCTACAAAAAAAAAAAAAAAAAAAAAATCAGGTCCGGATTTTACTCCCGTCCGGGAGTCCGGACCTGATCTTCTTCCTATATATATATATATATATATATATATATATATATATATATATATATATATATATATATTCGTATATAGACATATTCGTATTTGTTTAACATCGAATTGTAAATATATTCGACGGATAAAATTTGACATCCGAATTTAGATCTGTATCCGAAATTCGTATTCAAATAACTTATATATGTATATAGGGGATTTATTCATTGATAACGTTGTCAATTTAATGTTATACTTACAATAGATCCCGATCATCCATCCGTATATCAAACGATTAATAGGACTTCCGTCCGCATTTTAATATTACAGATGAGACAGATAACCAAAATATTCATTTTCTACAATTCTCCCGTTTGCAGTATTAAACTACGGACGTTAGGTATGACCAAATGGTCAGCTGGGAAACGAAGCTGTTTGTAAATAAGTCTCGTCCGCGGTATTAAACTATTGATGTCAAAATCATTTTATTTTTTTTAATTTCAAGACTCCGATCAATTCTAACAACTCTACGATCAAAAGGTGAAATTATCCTCTTGTAGATGTGCAAGATGTAAAAGTGATATATTAATTTACCATATTTATCATTGTCATTCCTGATATTATGTGTTAATTTCTTTGGAACTTTATTTTCTTTTTCTGTTATACCATATTGAATATATAGCATCGGAATGAAATCATAACTTTTCATTTTTATTTTCTTTTTGGTTTTGAAGTTGTTTTTTGAATCTTAATTGGAGGCAACCCAGTAACATGATCATAACAGTGTGTAATGATGAAAAAAGATTACAAGAGCTCAAAGGTTTTGCCCCTTTTTGCCTGTTTTGATCTATTTTACCAGTCAACTTAACCTTATTTGAATATCAGCCTTTCTGTCTGTCTTGATCTATTTTTGTCTTCTTTGATCTATATGTTTTGAAAAGTTATTAGAATTGATCGGAGCCTTGAAAATTAAAAAAAAAATTGAATTTGGCATCTGTAGTTTAATACTACGGACGAGACTTATTTACAAACGGTGTCATTTC
Organism: Panax japonicus; assembly: GCA_020205505.1. Taxonomy (NCBI): domain Eukaryota; kingdom Viridiplantae; phylum Streptophyta; class Magnoliopsida; order Apiales; family Araliaceae; genus Panax; species Panax japonicus. The sequence continues at coordinate 54,193 of JAINUV010000329.1, forward strand.
CAATTGACCATACCTAGCGTCCGCAATTTAATACTGTGGATGAGGACATATACAAGGAGGGGCATTTTGGTCTTCTATCTCGTCCGCAATATTAAATTGCGGAATACTGAAAACTAAACTGCGGACGGTCCCTCTATTTAATCGTTCGATCTTCAGATGGAGGGTCACGATGTATTGTAAGGATAACCTTAAGTTGACAACGTTAGCTATGAATCGGTCCATCCCTCCACACACACACACAGATGTATATATATATATATATATATATATATATGTTGTTGGAAGAATGCATATTATGATTTGATGTTTTAAGTAAATGTTCATGATTATGTGTAAAGTCCTTCAAGGAATATATGTACAAGGACTTAGTGATAGATCAAAATTGTTAGAATGATCTTAGCCTTTAATGTTCACATGTATAGATAAAAAGATCAAATATGTTAGGTTGATCTATGGCTAGAAAGAAATAGATAGGCTTTGAAAAGAATTGTAGTCTATCTTGCTGATCAACATAATACAGAAGCTAAGGCAGGATCGTAGTGCTGAGATGATCGTAGTGTATCTGCCTTGAAGGGCCTCTCCAAGAATCGTAGAGTGGTCCAGACATTTACCGAAGCTAACTCAGATATCGTAGTGTGCTCTCGGAAACGCAGAGTCTGTAAGATGAGCAAGTGAAGATCGTAGTGTTAATAGATCGTAGTGTGCAAATCTTTGTGAGAAATCGTAGTGATCTCTTAAGAACAAACACCAATATGACAAGATACTACGATATGGATAGTAGAGTGTCATCTGCCTTGTGTCAGAAACATCAAGCCATATCGTTCATTTGAAGATAGACTCCAACAAATATGGAATGGGTTTTGAACGTTGAAGCTCTCACCAGTCCCAACGTACAAAAGATATCCTTAGTATTGATCAAAAGAAACATATTCAAGAAGCTAAGAAAAGGACCATTGGGCAGAGGAAATAACCTTTTGAGATGTTAGGTGAAAAAGCAGTTTGTTATGTCAGTGGGCCATAGTGCAAATTAGAAGATGTGCAGAAAAGTCTCCATCAAAGCTCAGAAATGACCAACACATTTAATGGCTCATCAGATGACTTCAACGGATAGATTTCAAGATCACATATATACAGATCAAAGACAGATGAGAAGAGTAGACAAGCATTGACCAAAAACACACAAGAACACTCAACGCTCAACTCTACGATCTAAGAAAAAGGGGAGCTTGCTCAGCTACTCAGTTCTTTCGAACAAGTGCTTAATAGCAACTGAGTAGCATCAATCATGATCTAAACAACATTTCAATCAACTGAAGTAAGTGAACCAAGTCCTGGAAGAGTTCTAAGTGAACTGTGAGAAACAAAGTCTGCTGGACTTGAAGAGTTTAAGAGTGAACTAAGAAGTACCTAGACTGCTGGTCTAGAAGGAATCTGTAAGATTCAAGAAGTGTAACAGACATCCATAGTGGATTTCCTACTCTAGGAGTAGAATAGTGGATTAGGAGCTTTAAGTGCTCTGAACCACTTAAAATCGTTTTGTTCATTATAACTGCTATACCTGCTATAACTGTCATAACTGTCTCACTCTCATTAACTCAAGATATCTAACAGAAGGTTTATTAAATTAGTTAAAAGAAAAAGTTTTAAATATCTATTCAACCCCCCCTTCTAGATATCTATCGTGCCTCCGGGAACTAACAATTGGTATCAGAACAAGTTCTATAACAGAAGCCTACAAAGCTTGAGTAGATCTAATGGCACACTTACCAAGCGAATCAAAGACTGGAGGAGGCAGCAAGCCACCTATGTGAAACAAAGATAAATTCGCTAACTGGAAGGTTAGGATGTAAGCTTACATGGATTCAATATATGAAGATCTATTTGAAACTGTTCAGAATGGGCCCTATGTTCCTACAAAGCTTGCACCAACTACAGATGACCCAGACAGAGTACATATTAAGGTCAAAGGAGAATGGACAGAGAACAAAAAGAGAGCTGTCCAACTTGACAAAAAGGCTAAGAACATCTTATTTCAATCATTAGAAGATGATCTATTTGAAAACATGGTCAACTGCAAAACAACAAAGGAGGTTTGGGAAGCATTACTCATTATGCATGAAGGAACAGAAGAAGTCAGAGAAAATAAACAATCTCTCTTGACTCAATAATATGAGATGTTTGCCCATGTTCAAGGAGAGAACGCCACTGCTACATACGAGAGATTCAATATTCTGCTCAATTCTCTTCAAGACTATGGAAAGATCTATCCAAATAAAGATCTGATCATAAAGTTCATGAGAGCTTTACCAAGCAAGTGGGATGCCAAAACCACTGCCATTAGAGAATCAAAGTGTGACGACCCCAAAATAGGTCCATTCCACCCAACCCATTCTGAGTTGTCAAATACATGGTACAGAAACAACTACAACTTTTACAACCCATAAGCTGTGAGTTTGAATACAAACATTGTCATCTAGACAATATCCACATGCAAATAAATCCCCATCATAATTATTGATACATAATTTTACAAAAAAAAATGGTGAGGACTACTAAACAACTCTCTCTAGAACCTTCATTCCATACCCCGACTAGTACTCGCTACATTCTCGCCTCCTGGGAAAAAAATAGAACAAGGAAAAGGGTGAGCTCAACTAGTCCAGTAAAGAATATTATGACTAAGATAATATACAACAAATTATCGTTAGTCTTCAACAGGAAAAAATCTGATAGAATACAATAGACAACAAGTTTTAGATCAACAACTGCAGCGGAAACAACAATTCATTAGAAGAGTTAAGTAGAGAATAAAATCTACTAACATCTATGAATTTAAAAGTCCATCATCAATATTTTATCCCTGTAACATCAATCAATATATATCTCAAATCAAATCAAATATTCATCTTTGCACTACAGGCCAAAGATATTCATCAGTTGGTCATGTTCATCTAAACACCTGTTCATCTTTGCACTACGGGCCAAAGATATTCATCAATTGTTCATGTTCATCTCAACACCTGTACATCTTTGCACTACGGGCCAAAGATATTCATAATAAAATCAACCATCTTTGCACTACAGGCCAAAGATATTCATTAACACCATCATTTAGGACCGAGGATGATGAAAAATATTTTAAAGGAAACGAATCCAGTGAAACAAAATAACAAGTATTAAGGATTCGTACTTTAAACAATCCGAGTTCAAAAATACTTCATAAATAATCATACTGAAGTAAAATTCAAGAATGATCAAAACATAGATCCAATCAAAGCTAGTATCCAGAATAGATATTTTGGACAAAAAGAAGAAATTTTATTTTTTCGGTGAATAGTGTCGTATTCGTGAATAGTGCCGTATACGTGAATAGTGCCGTATACGTGAATAGTAACTCCGACACCAAAAGATAGAAAATTCACAAAAAACATCATCACACTTCGTGAATAGTACTCGTGAATAGTAACTCGTGAATAGTAACTCATGAATAGTAACTCGTGAATAGTAACTCGTGAATAGTAACCCCGACATGAAAAAGTTCCAAATTTGATAAAAAGTTCCAACCAATATTTCAGCATCATGATATTGAAGAAATAATATCATTTGAGAAGAAAATAACATCATTTACCTCGAAAGACAGTACTTCTAGTTGAAACACCGGATATAGGCTATAACTTGAACTTGTACCGTATAGCAATACTCAAAGTATACTCAAAATACTCACAAGAATACGCTCTATAATATAGAGAGAGAAAACTTCAGTTTCTGGTGTGATTTTCAATTCTAACCTAAGCACCTATTTATAGGAAATTGCTTAGAACACCAAAGCAGAAAATTTATTATAATAATAATATATATAAAAATTTTCTACGCATTCTTAGAATCTGAAAATCAGAATACAAACCACATGCTACCTTCTAGAAGAAGTAAAAAAAACGTTTTTTATAAAATAAATAATTAAAACTTCCAAAAATCAATTATTTCGGAGCTTCGGAACTTCAATAATTCATAATAAATAACCCTTTTGCCAGAAAATTCGAATCTCACGAGTTTTTATAGGAAATTCAATTCTCTACAACTTTGCAGAAGAAAGTTTTTCCAAATTCCAAACAGAAATTGACCGAAATCTACAAACAGGCGATTTTACAGGCTATAATCAAATTTTCAGTCAAGAAATAGGTCTACCGACACACAAAATCTGTTTTTAATATTTATTGCAACAAAAATACTCTTTCTCCTCATAAACTCATATATCCCACATTCATTGTAAAAATATCACTGTTAATATATTATTAAAATAATATATTTAAATGAATTATTTTATCAGAAAAAGATAAAATATTAATTTTCAACAATTGTCACATTAAAAATTTTCTCCATCTATATCCACATAAAATCAATATTTTTCTCATCATATAAATCAATAATTAATTATTCACAAATAATATTACAGAATCACAGTACTAGCAACCAGGCCGTTCCCAGGAAAGAGGGGGCTTTCCAATAAGAATTTCTCCTTACTGGCGCGTAATTAGGTGACCAAACCTCTCCTTAGACAGAATTTTCTAGACATTGCCAATAATGTTATCAAATAATATTATTCAGATAATATGAATTATTACTTTGATAATGAAAAATACTGTGTAATGACAATTATTGAAACAACAGTAATATAAAATATCAATGCAGCAATTATTGAATCAATAAAATAAAATACTGAACAGTAATTACTGTAACAATTATTGAGTAGTGCCTTCTTACGTAAGAATCAATAATTGGTGCAATACCGTGTGCTACTGTGCAACAACGCGTATTAGTGTGTTTTAACCACCGGGTATTCCAACAGTATTAACGGTAACAACTACGCCGTTATTTATGAACAACTTATTTTTGTCGTTTTCTTCATCCAATCGCTTTCCGTTATGGGGGCCCACAAAAGACTGCGCCGTCGTACGAATATTCCCCGATAGCAAGAATATTCTACGACCAAACGAATATTCCCCGACAACAATGAATATTTTATAACCACCTGCTTATTTAAAATATTTGCGCATTTTACCCATAACTAACAACATTAATCAAATCCACCCTTACTATTTCAAAATAATAAATAAAGGAAATTCCTTTTCATTTAAAAATTTTCGGGGTCTTACACAAAGAATCTACATGAAATGACTGTTCAACAGTTATATGGCAACCTCCTCACGTACGAACTGGAGCTGACACAACGAGCTGAAACGTTATCTGAAGGAAGAAAGAAGGACAAAGGTGTTTGATTAGTGAGTTTATACTCATAATTGAGTGCGTTTGAGCTTAATCTTTTAGAGGCTAGATTCACATTTTCGGCTTGTCATTTACACAGCAGTCACGTCAGAGCCGATTTGAGTATTTCTCCGGACCTTATTTCAAAAAAATTAAAGAATGAAAGTTGTAGATCTACGTCTCCTCTTTCCATAACATCTTGAATCATCGAAATCGGAGTTCGGACGAAGAAGTTATGACTATTTTCCCAAAGGACGTCGGAGTAGAAAATATCAGAAAATGGGGCCAGCGCCGGAGCGCCCATTTTAGGCCTATGCCCAGAGTCGGGGTTCTAGGGGGAAGGGTTCCAGTGCCGTACCCAGCGCTGGGGCACTGGTTGGTTGGGCCTGGACACATTTTTGGGCGAATTTTGACACCTTTTTGACTCCAAATTGGATTGGGTTTGTTCCTAAGCTAAAAATTGGATTTGTAACCTATAGATAAAACACTCCATTAGATTATAATATAAACCCTAGTTCTTAATTTGCCATTGGAGATTGAAACAAATTGAAGAACACCGAAGATCGTGAGCAAGAGCAAAAGGGGAGCATCAGATTTACTGACTACAGATTCTATTCTCTTCTCTTATCATAATTTTATCTTTTAATGTCTATTCAATTGTGGATTCTTGGTTTTAATTCATTAATTATGAACTAACTCTTTTATTAAGATTTTAATTGAAACTTTTATGGCTATAAATTAGTTATTTGATTTATTCCAATTATTTGTGTTAAAGTGAGTTGTTTATCTTGCCTTATGCTCATTGATTAATTATCTGATTAGTAATTACCTTGTTACTCTAGAAGGAATTGAAAGAGAAATTCTAGGGTTAGAACTGGGCATGATATCATGTGACTTAGTTATTTGCAAAGTGAATAATTAGGTTTTTAAATAGAATGGAAATATCTGTTCGCCGCATATAACACATAAGGAATTGGGATTGAAAAGAGTTTAATTCAATTGTTTTGCATAGGAATATAGCAAGATTAATCTGGATTAAATAGAAGCCAATTGATCACTTGGAAAAGGACTTTTGACATTTGAGAATTCCTGTTAACAATTCAGTAGGCATAATAATTGGGATAATTGGATAATTTATTTATATTTCATAAGTCTTAATCATTATTTATCTGAATTCATTCGTTGAGTCTAAATCTTTATTTATTTGAATAAATTGTCTTAATCACAATTTGCGATTGTTTAAATAAAATTGAATTGGTTAAGAGTTAGAAATTGGTAATTTTTATTAAATAATTCCTCGTGGGAACGATACTCTACTTTCACTTTATTACTTGTTGACCGTGTATACTTGTACGTATTCATTGATTGCGAAATCAACCAACAAGTTTTTGGTGCCGTTGCTGGGGAATTAATTTAATAATTATTTATCAATATTAATTTCAATCAAATTAGTCTTAATTTAAATATTTTTATTTTTATTTTTAATTCTCTTCTTATATTTCTCTCATTTTAGGTACCATGGACGACTTTGAGTATCAATGGCCATACACGTTCATGGCTCAACCAAGGGAAATAGGGATTGATGAACTTAATACATCTTCTATAGAGCCAATACAAATTGAGGCAACTTCGAAGACATTGGAGTTTATCGCAGTCCAACGGAGGCGAAGGATGGCAAACAAGACTCAACAAATGGAAATAGAGATTGACGGACTCACGACACTTTCAACATTGGCAAGACAGGTGTCCGCAATAAGCTAAGAATAGGGAAACATGGATTCCACCATCCACGCAACAAGTTTCTGCATTGTCAACACAAATTGAGACACTTTCAAAGATGGTCGACGCTTTTGAAGCACAACGTCGTCAAAATGTGGCGGTTACTTGTGATTATTGTGCTGGAAATCATATGAGTCATCAATGCACCATCAGTTTCGAGCCGGTACAGTATGGTGGTGATTACCCCAATAATTATGTTTATCCTAACAACTATTATCAGGATTGAGGGTATCACCCGAATTTTTTATGGAGTAACAATCAAGCTCAAGCATCGAGACAACAAAACACATTCGGATTCCAAAATCAGACTCAACAACAACCAGCGAGGAAATCAAGTTTGGAAGAAACCTTGGAGAAATTTATTAGAGCTTCTGAAAAAAAGAACGAGGAACAAGACAAAGTATTGAATCAAGTAGAGCTGAATGTGAAAAGCCAAGGTGTTTCATGGAACCATACTCATCAAGATCAATTTTATGCTCCAAGTCCAACGTACCCACCGGATTTCTCGTGTCCACCTCCACTACAACAGGAAGAACATTCAAATTTGGAGGAAGCTTTGTCCAAGTTCATAGCTTCATGTGAGGAGAGAAGGATTAATCAAGAGATATTGAGTCAAAATTTTACGAACCAAACGGAACAACTAACCAATGCCTCGAACATTTGTTCTCAATACACTTGGCTCTATGACATGGATGCCGAGACTGATGGTGAGCCCAAACCAAATCTGCAACCGAATGTGCCAAATGATATAGATGTTGAAAGAGAGGAAAGACTTGGGGACTAAGAAAAGGAGATCGGCGAAGATCTAACTTTGAGTACCAACGAAGATGAGCCAATTTCATTAGTATCCCATGTGCCTCCTCCACCAAAGTTCAAGAATTCGGGCAGTTTTGCAAAACCATGCCCAATTGGCAGTCATGTCGTAGGCAAAGCTCTTTGTGACATAAGAGCTAGTACAACTGTGGAGTCATGGTGGGTTAAAAAGGAGAAGATAGAGAAAGATCCCATTGTGTTTGACAAGCTTCCATGCCATAATTTGATCACAAACACAATGGGGAAAGCACCTAGTGGTTTACTGTTCTTAATAGGGAACCTATCTCCAAAGAGCATGCTAGGTGACTTCGATTCAAGGGTTTTTGCAAATGGGAACCTCCCAAAAGAGACATTGCTACTGATGGATGGAAGGTTCCTCAATTTTCGTAGGGGAATTGGATAGAGAATTGAAGAAGTCTGGCTGAGACTATAAAACAAGCGCTTATTGGGAGGCAACCCAAGTTTAATTTTTATTTTTAGTTTTTATTAGGTTTTATATTAGCAGTTTTGAATTTGCATTTACTTAGAATTTAATAAACTTGTTTCTATCATGGTTTACAGGTTATTCAAGTCAAATTCAAGTGTGGTGCCCAATTTGTTCCATGTGCCTAGCCTATTCTCCAAACTTAGCGGACAAGGAAGAAGATTGCTATATTTTCAGGGAAGTCGTCTGCTTTAATTTTTTCTATTTTAGTCATTTAGGACAATGTCTAGTTTAAGTTTGGGGACATTTTAGTGACATATTGCATATAGTTAGTTATCTTCATAGTAGTTCGCTTTTTTTATGTGTTACCATTGTTTTTTTAGGTTGCATATAATACATGGTAGTTATTTGCATATTCATATATATGTTGCGTTAGTATGTGTTCATGTAGTATAATGGCATTTTTTTATTTTTGCATGAATCTGTGTGATCTGTTAGTGTGGTATTAGCTCGGCCTATGATAAGATTGGTTTTGCATGTTAACTTGAACAATATTGATAATTGATGATGAGTTCTAATTTTAATCATGATGATAATCTGAGCCTGTCTTAAACTTATGTAACCGGTTAGCACTTAAAGTTTAACTGTTTGAATCCACTTGGTTCAAGGGTTTCATAATTTATTTCTGAGGGAAAATCTTGGGTAAAATTTAAGGAAATTAGTGAACTGGTAGTAAAGGTTGGAATGACGTAAAAGCTTGAGTTTGGGGGAATCTATGGGATATATATATATATATATATATACAAAATGAAAATGAAAAAAAAAGAAAAAAAATGAAGAAATGATGAAAAGAAAAAAAAAGAAAAAAGAAATCCAAAAAGAAAGAAAAAAAAGAATAAACACCGTGGCATACTTGTCTAGTTTTATGGCCTTTGTTACTTGAGTAAGTAAGCCCGAGGGGATTGTCTTTACATCTAGCACCCTAAGGTCTTAATGGCTTAGGAGTCGTTGGTCGAAAGCTCGTTAAGGTAGCACTGAAAAGCCTAAGGGAATAAGACATTGCACAACCATGAAAAAAAATGAATAAAACACGAGAAAGAGAAAAAAATGCCCTCGTGGTTGAATAAAAGTATAAATAAATCTTGTATTTACCCTAAGACTTGGTAATTACTTTGTTTTAACTGGAGTTGTCATATTCACAAAAGTAATTGAATTGGAACTAAAAATTTTCTTCTAAGAAGTTTGTTATGTGATTATTTTGAACTGTGGTTGGTTAGAATGGTTAACAAGCACCCACGCACAACATGGGTGATAACTAGTTTGGATTGACTAATTGGTTAGTGTTATGGATTTTAACTTGATTGGATATATTGTTTGAGTACCCGTGGTATCTTTGAGGCCTGTTGCTACATATCATATTGATTTATTACTGGGTTCGTAGGTATATTAGAAAGTAGATCATGCATATGCATTCATTTAGTTGAGTTAGTTTGTTTATTTTTGTTCTTTTGTGTTTTTGCTTGAGGACAAGAAAATGTTTAAGTTTGAGGGTATTTGATGAGTGAGTTTTATACTCATAATTGAGTGCGTTTGAGCTTAAACTTTTGGATGTTTTTAAGTGTTTGTGTATATTCATGTATGTTTTACGTTGTTTTGTAGGAATTGGGACAAAAGTTACTTGGATCATCGTTTGGGGTGGCTATATTCACGTTTTCGGCTTGCCATTTACACAACAGTTACTTCAGAGCCACTTTGAGTATTTCTCCGGACCTTATTTCGAAAACCTTAAAGATTGAAAGTTGTAGATCTATGTCTCCTCTTTTCGGAACATCTTGAATCATCAAAATCGGAGTTCGGAAAAAATGTTATGACCATTTTTCCAAAGGACGTCGGAGCAGAAAATGTCAAAAAATGGGGCTAGCGTCGGGGCGCTAGGGGGCAGGGTTTCAGCGCCGTGCCCAGCACTGGGGCGCTGGGGAAGAGATTGGTTGGGCCTGGACGCATTTTTGGGCGAATTTTGACACCTTTTTGACTCCAAATTGAATTGGGTTTGTTCCTAAGCTAAAAATTGAACTTGTAACCTATAAATACATGATGTAAGGCATAAAATAAAGAGAGATTACATAGATTAGCTTAGATAAAACACTCCATTAGATTATAATATAAACCCTAGTTCTTAATTTACCATTGGAGATTGAAACAAATTGAAAAACACTGAAGATCAAGAGCAAGAGCAAAAGGGGAGCATCAGATTTACTGACTACGGATTCTATTCTTTTCTCTTATCATAATTTTATCCTTTAATATCTATTCAATTGTGGATTCTTGGTTTTAATTCATTAATTATGAACTAACTCTTTTATTAAGATTTTAATTGAACCTTTTATGGCTATAAATTATTCATTTGATTTATTCCAATTATTTGTGTTAAAGTGAGTTGTTTATCTTGCCTTATGCTCATTGATTAATTATCTGATCAGTAATTACCTTGTTACTCTAGAAGAAATTGAAAAAGGAATTCTAGGGTTAGAACTGGGCATGATATCATGTGACTTAGTTATTTGTAAAGTGAATAATTAGGTTTGTGAATAGAATGGAAATATTTGTTCGCCGCATGTAACACATAAGGAATTGGGATTGAAAAGAGTTTAATTCAATTGTTTTGAATAGGAATATAGCAAGATTAATCTGGATTAAATAGAAGCCAATTGATCACTTGGAAAAGGACTTTTGACATTTGAGAATTCCAGTTAACAATTCAGTAGGCATAATAATTGGGATAATTAGATAATTGATTTATATTTCATAATTAGGGATATTGAAGTCTTAATCTTTATTTATCTGAATTCATTCGTTGAGTCTTAATCTTTATCTATTTGAATTAATTGTCTTAATCACAATTTGCGATTATTTAAATAAAATTAATTTGGTTAAGAGTTAGTAATTGATAATTTTTATTAAATAATTCCTCGTAGGAACGATACTCTACTTTCACTTTATTAATTATTGACCGTGTATACTTGCACGTATTCATTGATTGCAAAATCGACCAACAAGTTTTTGGCGCCGTTCCTGGGGAATTAAATTAATAATTATTTACCAATATTAATTTCAATCAAATTAGTCTTAATTTAAATATTTTATTTTTATTTTTAATTCTCTTCTTATATTTCTCTCATTTTAGGTACCATGGATGACTTTGAGTATCAATGGCCATACACGTTCATGGCTCAATCAAGGGAAACATGGATTGATGGAATTAAAACATCTTCTATAGAACAAATACAAATTGAGGCAACTTCGAAGACATTGGAGGTTATCGCAGTCCAACGGAGGTGAAGGATAGCACACATGACTCAACAAATGGAAATAGAGATTGACGGACTCACGACACTTTCAACATTGGCAGGACAGGTGTCCGCAATAGCTAAGAATAGGGAAACATGGAGTCCACCATCCACACAACAAGTTTCTGCATTGTTAGCACAAATTGAGACACTTTAAAAGATGGTCGATGCTTTTGAAGCACAACGTCGTCAAAGTGTGGCGGTTACTTGTGATTATTGTGCTGGAAATCATATGAGTCATCAATGCACCATCAGTTTCGAGCTGGTACAGTATGGTGGTGATTACCCCAATAATTATGTCTATCCTAACAACTATTATCAGGATTTGGGGTATCATCCGAATTTTTTATGGAGTAACAATCAAGCTCAAGCATCCAGACAACAAAACACATTCGGATTCCAAAATCAGACTCAACAACAACCAGAGAGGAAATCAAGTTTGGAAGAAACCTTGGAGAAATTTATTAGAGCTTCTGAAAAAAAGAACGAGGAACAAGACAAAGTATTGAATCAAGTAGAGCTGAATGTGAAAAGCCAAGGTGTTTCATGGAACCATACTCATCAAGATCAATTTTATGCTCCAAGTCCAACGTACCCACCGGATTTCTCATGTCCACCTCCACTACAACAGGAAGAACATTCAAATTTGGAGGAAGCTTTGTCCAAGTTCATAGCTTCATGTGAGGAGAGGATGATTAATCAAGAGATATTGAGTCAAAATTTTACGAACAAAACGGAACAACTAACCAATGCCTCGAACATTTGTTCTCAATACACTTGGCTCTATGACATGGATGCCGAGACTGATGGTGAGCCCAAACTAAATCTGCAACCGAATGTGCCAAATGATATAGATGTTGAAAGAGAGGAAAGACTTGGGGACTAAGAAAAGAAGATCGACGAAGATCTAACTTTGTGTACCAACGAAGATGAGCCAATTTCATTAGTATCCCATGTGCCTCCTCCACCAAAGTTCAAGAATCCGGGCAGTTTTGCAAAACCATGCCCAATTGGCAGTCATGTCGTAGGCAAAGCTCTTTGTGACATAAGAGCTAGTACAACTGTGGAGTCATGGTGGGTTAAAAAGGAGAAGATAGAGGAAGATCCCATTGTGTTTGACAAGCTTCCATGCCATAATTTGATCACAAACACAATGGGGAAAGCACCTAGTGGTTTGCTGTTCTTAATAGGGAACCTATCTCCAAAGAGCATGCTAGGTGACTTCAATTCAAGGTTTTTTGCTAATGGGAACCTCCCAAAAGAGAAATTGCTACTGATGGATGGAGGGTTTCTCAATTTTCGTAGGGGAATTGGATAGAGAATTGAAGAAGTCTGGCTGAGACTATAAAACAAGCGCTTATTGGGAGGCAACCCAAGTTTAATTTTTATTTTTAGTTTTTATTAGGTTTTATATTAGCAGTTTTGAATTTGCATTTACTTAGAATTTAATAAACTTGTTTCTATCATGGTTTACAAGTACTTATTCAAGTCAAATTCAAGTATGGTGCCCAATTTGTTCCATGTGCCTAGCCTATTCTCCAAACTTAGCGGACAAGGAGAAAGATTGTTATATTTTCAGGGAAGTCGTCTGCTTTAATTTTTTCTATTTTAGTCATTGAGGACAATGTCTAGTTTAAGTTTGGGGACATTTTAGTGTCATATTGCATATAGTTAGTTATCTGCATAGTAGTTCGTTTTTTTTATGTGTTAGCATTGTTTTTTTTAGGTTGCATATAATACATGTTAGTTATTTGTATATTCATATATGTGTTTCATTAGTATGTGTTCATGTAGTATTTTTGCATGAATCTGTGTGATCGGTTAGTGTGGTATTAGCTCGGCCTATGATAAGATTGCTTTTGCATGTTAACTTGAATAGTATTGATAATTGATGATGAGTTCTAATTTTAATCATGATGATAATCTGAGCCTGTCTTAAACTTATGTAACCGGTTAGCACTTAAAGTTTAACTGTTTGAATCCACTTGGTTCAAGGGTTTCATAATTTGTTTCTGAGGGAAAATCTTGGTTAAAATTTAAGAAAATTAGTGAACTGGCAGTAAAGGTTGGAATGATGCAAAAGCTTGAGTTTGGGGGAATCTATGGGATATATATATATATATACAAAATGAAAATGAAAAAAAATGAAGAAATGATGAAAAGAAAAAAAAAGATAAAAGAAAGAAAAAAGAAGAATAAACATCGTGGCATACTTGTCTAGTTTTGTGGCCTTTGTTACTTGAGTAAGTAAGCCCGAGGGGATTGTCTTTACACCTAGATCCCTAAGGTCTTAATGGCTTGGGAGTTGTTGATCGAAAGCTCGTTAAGGTAGCACTGAAAAGCCTAAGGGAATAAGACATTGCACAACCATGAAAAAAAATGAATAAAACACGAGAAAAAGCAAAAATGCCCTTGTGGTTGAATAAAAGTATAAATAAATCTTGTATCTACCCTAAGACTTGGTAATTACTTAGTTTTAACTAGAGTTTTCATGTTCACGAAAGTAATTGAATTGGAACTAAAATTTTCCTTCTAAGAAGTTTGTTATGTGATTATTTTGAACTGTGGTTGGTTAGAATGGTTAACAAGCACACGCGCACAACATGGGTGATGACTGGTTTGGATTGACTAATTGGTTAGAGTTATGGATTTTGACTTGATTGGATATATTCTTTGAGTACCCGTGGTATCTTTGAGGCCTGTTGCTACATATAATACTGATTTATTATTGGGTTCGTAGGTATATTAGAAAGTAGATCATGCATATGCATTCATGTAGTTGAGTTAGTTTGTTTATTTTTGTTCTTTTGTGTTTTTGCTTGAGGACAAGAAAATGTTTAAGTTTGGGGGTATTTGATGAGTGAGTTTTATACTCAAAATTGAATGCGTTTGAGCATAATCTTTTGGATGTTTTTAAGTGTTTGTGTACATTCATGCATGTTTTACGTTGTTTTGAAGGAATTGGGACAAAAGTTACTTGGATCGACGTTTGGGGTGGCTAGATTCACGTTTTCGGCTTGCCATTTACACAACAGTCACTTCAGAGCCAATTTAAGTATTTCTCCGGATCTTATTTCGAAAAAGATAAAGAATAAAAGTTGTAGATCTATGTCTCCTCTTTTCGGAACATCTTGAATCATCAAAATCAGAGTTCAGACCAAGAAGTTATGACCATTTTCCCAAAGGACGTCGGAGTAAAAAATGTCAGGAAATGGGGCCAGAGCCGGGGCGCCCATTTTAGGCCTATGCCCAGCGCCGGGACACTAGGGGGCAGGGTTACAACGCCGTGCCCAGCGCTGGGGCGCTGGGGAAAAGATTAATTGGGCCCGGACGTATTTTTGGGCGAATTTTGACACCTTTTTGACTCCGAATTGGATTGGGTTTGTTCCTAAGCTAAAAATTGGACTTGTAACCTATAAATACATGATGTAAGGCATAAAATAAAGAGAGATTACATAGATTAGCTTAGATAAAACACTCCATTATATTAGAATATAAACCCTAGTTCTTAATTAGCCATTGGAGATTGAAGCAAATTGAAGAACACTGAAGATCAAGAGCAAGAGCAAAAGGGGAGCATCAGATTTGCTGACAACAGATTCTCTTCTCTTATCATACTTTTATCTTTTAATGTCTATTCAATTGTGGATTCTGTTTTTAATTCATTAATTATGAACTAACTCTTTTATTAAGATTTTAATTGAACCTTTTATGGCTATAAATTATTTATTTGATTTATTCCAATTATTTGTGTTAAAGTGAGTTGTTTATCTTGCCTTATGCCCATTGATTAATTATCTGATCAGTAATTACCTTGTTACTCTAGAAAGAATTGAAAAAGGAATTCTAGGGTTAGAATTGGGCATGATATCATTTAACTTAGTTATTTTCAAAGTGAATAATTAGGTTTGTGAATAGAATGGAAATATATGTTCGCCGCATGTAACACATAAGGAATTGGGATTAAAAAGAGTTTAATTCAATTGTTTTGCATAGGAATATAGCAAGATTAATCTTGATTAAATAGAAGCCAATTGATCACTTAGAAAAGGACTTTTGACATTTGAGAATTCCTGTTAACAATTCAGTAGGCATAATAATTGGGATAATTGGATAATTGATTTATATTTCATAATTGGGGATATTGAAGTCTTAATCTTTATTTATCTGAATTCATTCGTTGAGTCTTAATCTTTATTTATTTGAATTAATTGTCTTAATCACAATTTGCGATTGTTTAAATAAAATTGATTTGGTTAAGAGTTAGTAATTGGTAATTTTTATTAAATAATTCCTCGTGGGAACGATACTCTACTTTCACTTTATTACTTATTGACCGTGTATACTTGCACGTATTCATTGATTGCGAAATCGACCAACAGTGTTGCTCTCAAAGTAACTGAAAACATCTCCAAAATCAACACTAAAGCTGACTCTGACTACGATGAAGATGATGATGAGGACTTTGAAATGCTGGTTAAAAGACTAAGAAGATTCATGAGACAAGACAGAACCAGCAAACCAAAGAAAGTTGGCAACTACAGCAGCCATGAGCAAATGAATGACCTATGCTATAACTGCAAGAAACATGTTCACTTCATTGCCAATTGCAACAAACCTCTCAGAGAAGAACTCAAAAAGAAGACACATGCAAAGAAGGAATACAAAGGCAACAAAAGGCCAGTAAAGAAAAACAAAGGTATTGTAGCTGGAGGATCGAGGAGTGACTCAAACAATGACTCAGCTCCTGAATCCGGAGATGATGAAGATTCTCAAACAACAAATCTTTGCTTAATGGCCAAAAACGCAAGGGACAAACAGAACTCCAATATACATGAAGTAAGTATCGATGAGGTATTGAACTTTAACTCTCATGATGTAGATATTGATGATCTTAGAACTGCATTACATGGCATAACATCTGATTTACATCAATATATGAAGTGGTTTAGAGTTCTGTCTAATGATTATTCACTTCTTCAAAAGGAGAAAGAAAAGGTTCAAGAAGAACTGGAAATAACCTTTCTCGGTACTAATTCTTTCTCTGAGCTTGAAGCTGAGAATAAGATCTTGAGACGAACAAATGAGCTTAGTACAAAAAGAGAGTGTAGTCTAACCTCAAAAATTGAGGATCTAGAAAAGACTATCTCTACATGGAATAAATCTTCTTCATCCATGGACTCTTTAATCTCAAATCAAAGAATCGTCTCTAATAGAACGGGGCTAGGCTTTGGGGAATCTACCTCAGAGCCATGTGTGGAAAAAGTAAAGGAAAATGGCATGAGTGATGCCTCAAGGTTAAGTAGGGGCATTATATTTGTGAAATCCTCACAGAGTGATGAGCCTATCAAACCCTATCCGGCTGATTCAATTCATATTCCCAGGAGTAAGGGATCTCATGCTGGTCTAGGTTTCAGAGAAGAGAAAAGTAATCTAGCTACTACTCATCAACCTCGAAGGATCGTAGAGTCCAATAAAATCAACTCTACGAACCAACCAGGAAGATATAGTAGAAGGAAGATATACTCTTCTCAATTAATGAAACAAGAGAACACATGGAAAAGGGAATATCAGCCTAGCAGGAGGATGACCAATAATCCACAAAAGTCCAAATAGAGGAAGAACTTTCACACACACACTAACATGCATCACATCAAATGCTTTGAATGCCACATAGTTGGTCACAAGGCTGCGTATTGTCATTATAATTCCATGCACATAAGACCCAAAATCAAGCAGATTTGGGTCCCCAAGGGTACTAACATAGTAGGTCCCATGCAAATATGGGTACCAAAATGAAGGCTTAATATTACCTCAGGAAAGGAGCTCCACGAACACAACCTGGTATCTGGATAGTGGATGTTCAAAACACATGACTGTGAACAAAGCCCTTCTATCTAACTAAATAGAGAAGGAGGGTCCTTCGGTCATCTTTGGAGATAATGGCACTGGCAAGATAAGAGGCTATGGCTCAACCGGAAATGGTGCAATATCATTCAGTAGAGTGGCTTATGTGGAAGGACTACAACACAACCTTCTAAACATTAGCCAACTCTGTGACAAGGGTCATCAAGTAACATTCATCAACAATCAATGTCAAGTCCGAGACCTGAAGACATCTGCAGTAAAGCTAACCGAAACAAGAGAAGGAAATGTCTACACAGTAAATCTTGGACAACTAAGCTCAGACGAGACAATATGCTTTCTGGCTAAAGCATATGAAGAAATGAGCTGGCTATGGCATCGAAGATTATCTCATCTCAACTTCAAAAGCATGTCCAAATTAGTTTCAAAAGATCTAGTTGCAGGCCTACCTAAGCTCAACTTCGTTAAAGAAAGGCCTTGCAATGCCTGTTAACTTGGGAAACAGACCAGAAGAACATTCAAGAGCAAAACTATCAACTCAATTGACAAGCCTCTGTAGCTGCTACACATGGATCTGTTTGGACCAATTCCAACAACAAGCCTTGGGGGAAAGAGATACTCACTGGTCGTAGTCGACGACTACACTAGATTTACATGGGTATTCTTTCTAAACTCAAAAGATGAAACAAGCCCCCAACTGATCAAGATGTTCAAGCTGGTGATGAATGAGAAAGGAGAGAAAATAAAGGCCATAAGAAATGATCATGGCAGAGAATTCGATTTCTCATAAGTGGATCAGTTCTGCACAGACAATGGGATTAGTCACAACTTCTCAGCTCCACGAACTCCCCAACAAAATGGAGTTACTAAAAGAAAGAACAGGACATTAATAGAGGCTGGAAAGACTCTACTAGCCGTAGCTCATCTACCGGAATACTTCTGGGCAGAAGCAGTCAACACTGCATGTTATACTCAGAACAAATCACTCATACACTCTACGATTAAGAAGACTCCTTATGAACTTTGGAAAGGAAGAAAGCCAAATGTTAGCTACTTTCATGTGTTCGGCTGTGCATGCTACATACTAAACAATGGAAAGCAGTACTTGACAAAGTTTCAACCAAAATCAGATGAAGGAATCTTTCTTGGATATGCCACAGACAGCAAGGCTTACAGAGTGTTCAACAAGAGGACACTGAGTGTAGAAGTGTCGATTTACATCGTCTTTGATGAAACAGACTTAGACAAAACAGTGCTCCAAGACACTACGACCAACAGTGAAGACACTACGAACGAAGTCATCAAGCTCAATACTACGATCGTAGATCCAGACAGTGAAATCGTTGAGCAAGGGAATGAAATCGTAGACAGGCCTGTGCCAGACAATGAGCCTCCACATCAAGAAAAAGAAATAGATCTTGAGGATCTAAGACAAGAAGGCATAAGAACGGATGTTCCAATAAGAAGTAAATGGGCACGAGATCACACTCAAGATCTAATCATTGTAGATCCAAATGCAAGAGTCAAAACAAGAGCTGCTACTCAAAATGAATGCTTCTATCTAAGCTTCCTATCTCAAATAGAACCAAAGAAGATAGAGGATGCTATGGAAGATTCCAGCTGGATAGAGGCCATGCAGGAAGAACTTAATTAGTTCGAGAGAAGCAAAGTTTGGAGATTGGTTCCAAGACCAAAGAACCATCCTATACTTGGAACCAAGTGGGTCTTCAGAAACAAGATGGATGAAGATGGGGTGATAACTAGGAATAAGACCAGACTAGTAGCCAAGGGCTACTCTCAGGAAGAATGCATTGACTATGATGAGACATTTGCACCTGTTGCCAGACTAGAAGCCATCAGAATATTCCTTGCCTTTGCTGCTCATATGAAGTTTAAAGTCTTCCAGATGGATGTCAAAAGTGCATTCTTGAATGGTGAACTTCAAGAAGAAGTCTATGTAGAGCAGCCTCTAGGTTTCATCAATCCATCTCTTTCTAATTATGTCTTTAGATTAGACAAAGCCTTATACGTTCTTAAACAAGCACCTAAAGCATGGTATGAAACACTGACTAATTTTCTTATTGAAAGTGGGTTCTTTAGAGGTAGAGTAGATACCACACTATTCCTTAGAAAGCATAAAGATAAAGTCCTATTAGTTCAAATCTATGTTGATGATATCATATTTGGTTCTACTGATGAAAAGTTATGCAAGAGATTCTCCAAGCTTATGCAGAGCAAAATCGAAATGAGCATGATAGGGGAACTGAACTTCTTTCTTAGATTGCAAGTTAAGTAGACTGATGAAGGAATTTTCATAAACCAAGCCAAGTACATTAAAGACTTACTCAAGAAGTATGGCATGGAATCAGCTTCTCCCATGAAAACCCCAATTACTCCTGCAACCAAGCTCGACAAAGATGAAAAAGGTAAAAGTATTGATATAACTCAATACAGAGGTATGATAGGCTTTCTTTTATATCTTACTGCCAGTAGACCAGATATAATGTTTGCAACATGCATCTGTGCTAGATTTCAGGCTTGTCCTAAAGAATATCATTTAACTGCTGTAAAGAGGATTTTTCAGGTACCTCAAAGGTACACCCCACTTGGGGCTTTGGTATCCCAAGGAATCCTCATTTAAGCTAACAGGATACACAGATGCTAATTTTGCAGGCTGCAAAATAGATAGAAAAAGTACCAGTGGCACTTGTCAACTACTAGGTAACAGACTTGTGTCTTGGTTTAGTAAGAAGCAAAATTCAGTATCTACCTCATCTGCAGAAGCTGAGTACATTGATGCTGGCAGTTGCTGTGCTCAGATCCTATGGATGAAAAATCAACTAGAAGATTATGGGTTTAAATTCAAATCCATCCTATTTATTATGATAACACGAGTGCAATTTCTATAACTCATAATCATGTCATGCATTCTAGGACTAAGCATATAGAAATAAGAAATCACTTCATTAGGGATCATGTACAAAATGGAAATATATCTTTACAATATATCCCTATTGAAAATTAACTTGCTGATGTTTTTACAAAACCTCTAGATGAATCCAGATTCAACAAATTGATAAGTGAGCTAGTCATGCTTAACTTACAAACCTGAAATATTATGCTCTAGTTTGTGTTAACCATACAGATTTAAGGGCTATGTCTGAAATCAAAGACATGATCAAAGGAACTCTACGATCGTAGAGCCAAAGTGTCATAAAACTCAACGAACGCTGAACAGAATCAACGATCGTAATATAGACTCAATGATAGCAGAGCTACATCAACAAAACCAAAGGAGCGCCCTATGATGATCAAGTATAAATCAAAGCATTCTCCCTGATAAGTGCCTCATGGACAAACCTAACCCTTGTTTCATTCAAGAGGTTGGCCCTTCTTGAACTACCTTAAACCAAAAAGAATGCTAAACCAAGGGTTCATAACAAGAACTTGATCAAACTCTACGATTTCTAGTCAGACTCAATGATCGCGTTTCAGACTCTATGTTTACAGCTCAGACACGACGACTGCTACACAGACTCAACGATGGTAGAACAGACTCGATGATTCCAAGGACCATCTCAACGATCGTAGTCCCACTGAAGAGTACATTAGCCAGGATGGAATTAAGGGAAATTCAGTACAATCCTTCTCTGTCAAAATTCGTAGAGACAAGCAAAATTTGACACCTGTCCCAATAAGCAAAATAGAGATAGGGAAGTTTCAAGTACAAATTAAAATCGTCTTTTTGAAATCTGAAGTTCAAAAGACCATCTTTCTCTCTCAAATAGAAACCCTAAATCAGAAGCAAGTTTAGTCAGTCTCACTTCCTACAAAGAAATCAATGGCAACTTCCAGTGTTGTCTCCGGCTACAGACTCTGTTTTGACGAGTTTAAAACAGCTGAACCCCAATTTCACAAGACATTATCACTACTGAAGAAGGAAGGTCTCGAAGAAGCCTTGGGTACGAACACATTGATCTACCAAAGCTGGTAAAAGAATTCTACAATAACAGAGTATTTGAAAGCAACACTATCACGGCGAAAGTGAGGAACGTTCAAATCAGGCTAAAGGCTGAAGATATCAATCTAGCCCTAGGTCTCAAATTCGAAGGGTATCCTTCCTTAGATGGCATAGACTTTCACAAAGGTCTCAAGAAGATGCATCACAAGAAATCACACTCTGTCAAAGAATACAAAAAGAAGGAGTTTGCACAAAGGTATGAGTTTCTAGCTGATATTGTTGGAAAATGTATATGCTGTAAGAGCTCAGGTCATGAATCTATGAATGAGGTCCAACTCAAACTCATGACTGTCATATGTTACAAAATGCAACTCAACTATGGGGCTCTATTACTTGAGTGAATTGGAAAATGCTTAATCAGCTCAAAGAAAACAAAGAGCTCACAGAAGATGCTCTACGGACGATTTATCACCATTATTCTACAGGCTGCTCTTGGTGACCTAATTGAGGATGATGAAGGAGAAGCTATAAATCCAAATCGCTGAATAACCCAACAGCTATTTAAAAACTGGAAAAGAAATCCAGCTGAAAATGTGAAGATGATGTCAGAATCCAGTGGTCGAATTGGTGAGATAAAGGGAACAGGAGTGCCAGGAAATATGTCTGTTGTCAGAGAAAGTGAGGAATAAGAAGAAGCTAGCAAGGAAGAACTCATTGCTTTGATCAGAAAAAGCAAGGGTAAAAGAAAATTGAAAGCCAGAAGTACAGAAGAACCTCAGGGATCCACTACCAACGAGCCTGTAGAGTCCTCAGATATTGAGACTCTAAGGATCCTAAGAAGAAATAAATAACAGGCTGAGGCAGAAGAAGATAGAGCAACTATATCTCAGCTGCTAAAGATGGGTAAGTTCAGCCACACGAATAAAAAGCCATCAGACTCTTCGATCGTAGAGTCTCTTCCGATCGTAGAGCCCAGACTAAACAAGGAAGCAACTGCATCAAATATTTTGGCTGATTTGAAGGACAAAACTGAAGAAAGTCCTGAGGCTGTAGCACAGCCTAAAAATCCAAGAAGGAAACTGGTCAAGAAGTATATTCTTGTAAATGAGAAAGCTCTAAAGAGGGAAGACAAAGAACTATCTACTGAAAAGGAACCAGCTGAGGGGGAGACACCAAAAGATCTGATGTCTAAAGATCTCCTGCCAGAGAATGCTCCAGTTGAAGGGGAACTATTGACTCTACACAAGGATGATCAAGCTGAGGGGGAGGATCATGACACCTCCATAGTAGAAAAAGAGACTTCTGGAGGAGATAATGAAGAACCAATGCAAGAACGTCATGAATCCATTGACATAATGGAATACTTTAGTGACAACAGAGAAGAAGATGATGAGATTGAGATCATAGATTTAGGCATTGATGGGCACAGAAGAGCCAACTATGAGTAACTATTTACATATCTTCCTATGATGCCCTTCCACTGAGCTCAAATCCTGAACTCTTGGGATCACATGTTCTGGAGTTTCAAAGAATATCCTGCTATCTCAGTTCTAGCCAATGGATTCCCAGGAAAATTCAATTTTGCCAAGAAGTTTCTCACCAACAGTTCTTCCTCCAAACACAAACTTGAGGTACTATCTATCCCAACTCTTTTCAGAGTTAATCACTTTCCATCATCCTCATTTAATTAATTCTATGACTTCCCACGATGGTTGGAAGTGATTCTTCATCCACTAAATCAATTTCCAATTACAAGATCCCAAAATTCTATAACTGAGAAACCAAATGTGACAAACCTCTTAATGCTCCCAAATCCCATCATCTCTACGATCACTGACTCTAGCCCCGTGGTAAAGTGTCCACCTCAAATCGTAGAGTCACCAAGTTTCACCATCCAAACCCAAGCCCCTCCATCAGATATTCCCTATTCATCTAGAAATGATTGCTTCAATCTTAAACTTGCCCTCTACTCTCTGCAAGATCAATTCAAGAGCACATCACCGCCCTCACAAATTCCAAATCTAAATGAAATCCTGTCAGAACTATCCACAAAGGTTGATTTGTCAGCAATGTCTGCGAAAGTAATTAAGGACCTCGACGAGAGTCTTGAAGATCATACCTCACTTATACAGCTGAGATTGGCGTTAATGATAAATGCTTCAAACAATCATCCAAGCTCTCTAAGCTCTGAGCTTTCCAAAACACTCAAAGAGATCATCAAAAAAATGCTTTAAAGCATATAAGACAGGGACGATATTCACTTTCTTGCATCTCAAAGGCATCGGGATGCTGTCTTGATATTAGAGAAATCACAAGAATCTCAGAACAATCTGATGATACAAAGCATCAAAAGTTTTCAAACTGCAGTCAAAGAATTTCAAGACTTCTCCATGGGTTAAATAAAGCAGATTGAGACTGTCCTCGACATTCTTCAACGACGAGAAACTCGTTCTGATGCTTTGATCCAAGAGAATCGTGAGGGCATTGCTCAAACTCAGAGTCAACTCAACGAGCTTGTCCAAGGAGTCAGTCGCCTCTCAAAAGACATTCGAACCCTTGATGCTGACATAAAGGGGGAGAATAAAGGGCAATGAGATCAGGGAGGCAAGGGCAGCGGTAGAGGACAATTCCAATCAAGGGCAAGAAAAATCACTCAGCAGACTCCACAATCCAACCATCAGACTCAACGATCTGATCAGCAGGAAATTTTAATGGCTCAACCATTAAGGAGTCAAGGTCCAACTACCAGCTCTCATGTGGTGACAACAACAGGCCTAAGAATGCCAATTGGAGATCCTGCATTCATGAATAGACATGATCACAATCCTAGACTAAGCCCAAGTGAGCTAGAAGATTTGGCCAGAAGAGA
Organism: Panax japonicus; assembly: GCA_020205505.1. Taxonomy (NCBI): domain Eukaryota; kingdom Viridiplantae; phylum Streptophyta; class Magnoliopsida; order Apiales; family Araliaceae; genus Panax; species Panax japonicus. Next base: position 78,513 of record JAINUV010000329.1, read on the forward strand.
TGAAGCAAGCAGAAAGAGGAGAGCTGAGGAATATGCAAATCCTCCAAGAAGCAAAAGGCCAAAGAAATAGAGATAAGTTGAATTTCAAGCTGTATTGATGTAGTCAATCTTAAATGTAATATCTGTCTCCATACATCAATAAATTCATGCTTATTCTCTAGAAATTTCAGCTGCTCACTGAAATACTAAGTCATGTTTACTTTACTGCAACTGCGTATAAAATTTAATAATCATGACAACAAATCTCCTTGGTTATGTCAACATCAAATAGGGGGAGATTGTTGGAAGAATGCATATTATGATTTGATATTTTAAGTAAATGTTCATGATTATGTGTAAAGTCCTTCAAGGAATATATGTACAAGGACTTAGTGATAGATCAAAATTGTTAGAATGATCTTATCCTTTAATGTTCACTTATATAGATAAAAAGATCAAATATGTTAGGTTGATCTATGGCTAGAAAGAAATAGATAGGCTTTGAAAAGAATCGTAGTCTATCCAGCTGATCAACAGAATACAGAAGCTAAAGCAGGATCGTAGTGCTGAGATGATCGTAGTGTATCTGCTTTGAAGGGCCTCTCCAGGAATCGTAGAGTGGTCCAGACGTTTGCCAAAGCAAACTCAAAGATCATAGTGTGATCTCAGAAATGCAGAGTCTGCAAGACGAGCAAGTGAAGATCGTAGTGTTAAAAGATCATAGTGTGCAAATCTTTGTGAGAAATCATAGTGATATCTTAAGAACAAGCACCAATATGACAAGATATTACGATATGGATAGTAGAGTGTCATCTGCCTTGTGTCAGAAACATCAAGCCCTATCGTTCATTTGAAGATAGACTCCAACAAATATTGAATGAGTTTTAAACGTTGAAGCTCTCACCAGTCCCAACGTACAAAAGATATCCTTAGTATTGATCAAAAGAAACGTATTCAAGAAGCTAAGAAAAGGACCATTGGGAAGAGGAAATAACCTTTTGAGATGTTAGGTGAGAAAGCAGTCTTCTGTGTCGGTGGGCCATAGTGCAAATCAGAAGATGTGCAGAAAAGTCTTTATCAAAGCTCAGAAGTGACAAACGCATTTAATGGCTCATCGGATAACTTCAACGGATAGATTTCAAGATCACATATATACAGATCAAAGACAGATGAAAAGAGTAGATAAGCATTGACCAAAAATGCACAAGAACACTCAACGTTCAACTCTACGATCTGAGCAAAAGGGGAGCTTGCTCAGCTACTCAGTTCTTTTGAACAAGTGCTTAATAGCAACTGAGTAGCATCAATCACGATCTAAACAACATTTCAATCAACTGAAGTAAGAGAACCAAGTCTGTAGGACTTGAAGAGTTCTAAGTGAACTGTGAGAAACCAAGTCTGCTGGACTTGAAGAGTTCAAGAGTGAACTAAGAAGTACCTAGACTGCTGGTCTAGAAGGAATCTGTAAGATTCAAGAAGTGTAACAGACATCCTTAGTGGATTTCCTACTCTGAGTGGATTAGGAGCTTTAAGTGCTCTGAACCACTTAAAATCATTGTGTTCATTATAACTGCTATAACTGTCATAACTTTCTCACTCTCAGTAACTCAAGATATCTAATAGAAGGTTTATTAAATACTCATTCTGTTGTGCATTTATTATCATCAACCTAAATTAGTTAAAAGAAAAAGTTTTAAATATCTATTCAACCCCCCCTTCTAGATATCTATCGTGCCTCCGGGAACTAACATATATATATATATATATATATATATATATATATATATATATATATATATATATATTAAGTAAAAAAAATTTAAGCTATTTTCCTTATATAATAATTAGTTTTCACTATCATAAAAAAATTATTTTAAAAATATGTCATTTCACTTTTAAAAAGCAAGAAATAATATTTTTATTATAATATTATTAAACTGAAATAAATTGATTTAAGTATAGTTAATAAATTTTTACTATTATAAAAGTAAAAATATCTAAAATGTATAATTTAACAATAAAATTATATACTACAAGAACATAATTATAGCTATTAGTTTGTTATAATTTTTTTACTTTTAAAATTTACTTGTAATGTCGGGAGTCGGGAGCAATGAACAATGTAATTTTATTGTTAAAATATGTTAGGTCTGAATTAATTTATAACTAATCTAGAAGGAGGTTAAATAATTAATTCCCTTTTATGAATTCAAGTTGTTAGAATTGATCGAAGTATTGAAAATTAAAAAAATGCATTTGACATCTGCAGTTTAATACTACGGTCGAGACTTATTTACAAACGGCGTCATTTCCAGTTGGTCATTTGGCCATACCTAGCGTCCGTAGTTTAATATTGCGAACAGGGACATTTACAAAAAGGGGCATTTTGGTCTTCTACCTCGTCTGCAATATTAAACTACGGAATACTGAAAACTAAATTGCAGACGGTCCCTCTATTTAATCATTCGATATTCGGATGAAGGGTCACGGTGTGTTGTAAGGATAACCTTAAGTTGACAATGTTAGCTATGAATTAGTCCCCTCTCCTCTCCCCCCCCCCCCATCCCCTTCCATCCCCTCCCCTCCCCTCCCCTCATACACCCCTACACACACACACACACACACACACACATATATATATATATATATATATATATATATATATATATATATATATATATATAATAAGTAAAATAATTTTTAAGTGGTTTTCCTTATATAATAATTAGTTTTCACTATCATACAAAAATTATTTCAAAAATATGTCATTTCACTTTTTAAAAGTAGGAAATAATAATTTTATTATAATATTAATAAAGTGAAATAAATTGATTTAAGTATAATTAATAGATTTTTATTATTATAAAGTAAAAATATCTAAAATGTATCATTTAACAAGAAAATTATATACTACAAGAACATAATTATAACTATTAGTGTGTTACAATTTTTTTACTTTTAAAACTTACTATTGATGTCGGGAGGCGGGAGCAATGAACAATAATTTTATTGTTAAAATGTATTAGGTCCGAATTAATTATATAATTAATGTAGTAGGATGTTGAATAATTAATTCACGTTTATTAATTTTCTTAATCATTTCTTTACATTATTTAGATTGAGAGATATGAATACATTTTTCACCTGTTTGATTTGCAGTCCTAAGAAGAAATTTAATTCTCCCATCATGCTCATTTCAAATTCCTTACTCATTCTTTCAGAAAAATCATTACACATAGTGATGTCAGTAAATCCAAAAATAATGTCATCAATATAAATTTGAATAATAAGAATATCATCATTTTTGTATTTAGTAAATAGAGTAATATCGACAGTACCTCTTTTAAAAATATTTTCTAGCAAAAATTTACTTAATCGTTCATACCAAGCTCTGGGGGCCTGTTTTAAACCATATAGGATTTTATGCAGTTTATAAACATATTCAAGATTGTCAATATCTTCAAAACTAGGAGTATGTTTACCATAAACTTTCTCTTCAATAATATCATTTAAGAAAGCAAATTTAGCATCCATTTGAAATAGTTTAAAATCCTTATGACATGCAAATGTTAATAACATATTTATAGACTCGATTCTAGCAATAGGAGCATAAGTTTCATTGTAATCAATACCTTCAATTTGATTATACCTTTGTGCTACCAATCTTGCCTTATTATGATAGTTCTATTTTCATCCAACTTATTACGAAAAACCCATCGAGTTCTAATAATGGAAGTATCTTCGGGTTTTGTAACTAATTCGCAGACTTTGTTTCTAGTAAGCTGTTCAAGTTCATATTGCATAACCAATATCTAATCTTCATCCAATAAAGCATCTTTATATTTTTAGGCTCAATTTGGGATAAGAAAGATAAATGACCAGCCAAGTTATGTGCTTGGAATCTAGTAAGAATTCCTTTATCAATATCACCAATCACATTTTCTATAGGATGATTTTTAATGATGTGTGACTTTTTGGGTAAGTCATTTAACTAAGGATTAGGAATTTTAAGTGGAGAAACACTAATAGGTGGAGATATATTATTTAGTTTTGATTCTTCCATATTTCTAAGAATATCTTCAATGACAACATCATTGTCAATTAATTATTTATATTTAGCAGGAGGCTGAGATTCATCAAAAGTTACATTCATTGACTCCTCAACAACAAGATTTCTTTCTATAAGCTTTACTATTAAGAGATTATTCCAAAAAAATTCCTTCATCAAACTTAGGATCAAATTTTAACAAATGCCCTTTAGTGTTTAAAATAAAACATTTACTCCCAAAAACACAAAAATAATTTATTTTAGGAGTTTTTTTTATAATAAAGCTCATGGGGAGTTTTGCACAAAAATGGTCTTAATAAAAATCTGGTTAAAATATAATAGGGTGTTGCCACAGCTTCAGCCCAAAAATATTAAAATTACCTCTTTATCAAATTTTTTTTCTTTTCTTCTTTCCTTCTTCTTCTTTCTCTTCATATTCTCTCTCTCTCTCTCTCTCTTCCTTCTCTTCCCTCTCTCTATTCTCTTTCTTTTGATAATTCCCGTGAGTGGAAGAAATGGGTGGAAGTACTTCACTTATCTTCCTTTTATTATTTTTGTTTCCTTTTTTTTTCTCTCTCCCTCTTTTCTCCTTCCTTTCCTCTTTTTCTTCCTTTCTTTTCTTTTTCTTTCCCTCCACATGTTCCCCCACCTCAATTCCCTCTCCCACATTTCAGCCACCCAATAATTTTCCCACTTACTCTCTTTATTTGCTCATTTATCCGATTAATTGTTCATTTGACCATTTATCAATTTAATATTTTATAATTTTAGAATAATAATCATAAATTAAATTAGACTTTTATTTTATAAAATTCGGGGTCTAACTATAAGACCCTGAATTTTACGAAATGAAAGTATTAAAATTTTATAATTATTATTCTATTTAGTAAATGGTTAAATTGATAAAAATACAGTAATATGCGTGGTTGCATAATAGCACACGGTATTGATTATTGATGCTTATGTGAGAAGTCACTCATTTATACTCAATTATTGCTACAATAATTGTTGCATCATATCTCTCATATTATTGATTCAATTATTGTCACAGTATCATCTGCATAATATTTTATATATTATTAAATCAATAATTGAGACAACAAAGTTATTCATATTATTATTTGCAATATTGACAATGTCTAGAAGTTCTGTCAAGGAGAGGTTTAGTCACCTAATTACGCGCCAATAAGGAGAAATCCTTATCGGAAAGCCCCCTCTTTCCTGGGAACGACCTGATTGTTAAACATTGTGAGTTATAATATTATTGATGAATGTTATTAAACATTGAATTTGAGTTCGAAGTTGAATTTGGAGTCGCGGACGTGATATTTGAGTCTGAAACGATGAAATTAGTAGAAATAGACTATAAACACAAAATTTATCGGGGTTGACTTTTTGGTCAAAAAAGTCAATAGTTGACTTTTTTCGAAAAAAAGTCAAACTTCAAAATTTCAAAAATAAAATTTTTGAGAAAAATAGTTTCGTTGTGTTGAAATTATTAGTGTTAGTGGAAATCGACATTTATTTCGATAGTAATTGATGTCTGAAAGTTATATTGACCAACCGGGTAAATAATCGGGTAAATGAGCAATTAATTGCTATTAATTCACATGATTATAACTATTTGTTCACATGTGTGTGCTATTGATTCACATTCTTGTACTATTAGGGGAGTTGGTGCAAAGATTGATAATACTTGCATGACTAAGTTAAAAATGGAGGTATAGATGGAGGTATTATACTGTAATTCGTATTTTCACATGATTATAACTATTGATTCACATGATTGAACTATTGATTCACATTATTTACTATTATGGGAGGTGGTGCAAGTTTGATAATACTTGTAGGACTAAATTAAAAATGAAGAAAAAGAGGAAGGTATTATACTGTAATATTTTGAGCCCCAAAACGTGCAATTATCGAAACTATATTTTCCTATAAATAGAAGGTCATTCTTCCTTCATTTCTCACCAATTCACTAAAGTTATAGAGAAATTATTATATAGAGAAATTATAGAGAGAAAGGAGAAGAGAAGTCTGCTACATCACTATTATAGTTTTCTTCTAAGGTGAAGATAGGTGATAAAAATTATCTTCGTCCTGGGTGTGAAGAGGAATTTAAAATCACAATTATGATTACGAGTTATTCATATGATTGTGGACAGGAATTGTTGATTGATGTTATATGGATAAAACATTATTGGTGAACTTTTAACATGGAGAAGATAATAGACCTGATAATCTATTTGACTCTTCTAATGGATTGCTCGTTCCGCTGCAACTATGGTTAAAAAGTTTTATCAACTACCATATGTTCTAAATGTATGATTTATTACTGATGAAGACTATTGATGATATAATTTATCTTTAGTCATGATATTCTTTGTTGGGCTAGTTGTGCTCACCCTTTTTTGCTTCACAATTCCTTTCAGGTAATAAGAGTGTTACCAGGTCGAGCGGGGATAACAGGGGAATAGAACGATGGTCTATAGTTGTTGAGGTTCTCCATAAATAGTATGGAAATAATTTTGTTGAGAACTTTAGATAAGTGTATCGTATTGTATACGTCATTTGATATTTAATTTTGGTAAACTGAATAGGGTAAGGTGAACCCAACTTTAGAAGGGTGTTTTGCCACTATCATACAAGATGTCTAATGACATACAACCTCGTTTTATCATAAGACAAGGTTGTACACATCCACTTACTGAGTATATCTACGAGCACTACCTATATGATCTTGGAGTTTGGTTGAAATATAATTTTTAATTGCAGACAGTGGAGATAGTTATATGTCAAGAGAAGACTCACCATTGAAAAGAACATGATAGTAATCTTTTCATTTTTCTTTGGGGTCTATTGGGTCAACCAATGATAATTTTGTGGACATATGATATCTATCATAACCTAGACGCATAGCCTCCCATGTACGAAGGTTTCCTTGAGCACTTCCCAAAGATTTTGATTTCTAAAACAATTTTTGACTATATTTTTATGTAAAGTACTTTTGTAAGGTTGTGGTCGAGGCACCATGAGAGTTACATACATTTGTATTAAAACTCACAGTTTAACTGTGGTCGTATTCTGCACGACAGTTTAACAGTTGTATAAATGAAGTTTGTATTTGATTTTATAGTATGATATCTAGCGACTGAGAATGGGTCGTGTGGACCTATTTTGGGGCGTCACACTACAATCACTTAAACAATGATCAACTTAGCACAAACAAATAATAAAAATGATATCCCTTACCTTAGCATGTGATTTGATTCTTCTTACTGTGAAATTGATCAACTTAAACAATGCTTGCATTCCTTATCTACACTTGGAGTAACCTTACACTCAATAGAAATACTCACAATATTGTAGTAAAAGCATTTTATATTTTTAGTGTAGTGATGGTGTGTGTTTAGTTGCTCAACCTAGCAACCTATTTATACTGAAATTTGAGGAAACAATTAACACACACGCTTTTACAAAATAACCAAATGAGCTGCATAAAATAATGGTAGTGGAATTTATGCTCCCACAGAAAAAATTAAACCCACTTGTACACGTTTTAACAAAATTTATTCAATAATAGAGTTGTGGTCCATACTACTTTAGAAAAAGTAGAGTGTCGGCTAGTCCTGTCAAATTTATTTTTGTAAAAAGAAAAAAATTTAACAAACATTTGCATATCATACTTATCTTTAATCAACACCCTTTTCAATCTTTGAACCATCATTCATAATTATTAACATAGACTCACAATACTTCCAAATGATATAATTATATCATATCAAATAATATGAGTTACTGTACAATAATTACTGTGACAATTATTGAATAAAAGGCTGAGTGACTTCTTACGTAAGAATTAATAATATGAATCACTGTGCAATAATTATTGTGACAATTATTGAATGAAATACTGAGTGACTTCTTACGTAAGAATTAATAATATAATTTATTGTGCAATACTGTGTGCTACTGTGTAATACCGTGTACTACTATGGAATCACGTGTATTACTGTATTTTTATCATCGGGTATTTCAACAGTTTAACAGTAAAACTTTTGCCGTTATTTTTTTATAAAAACGTTATTTCTGTTGCTTTCTATATCCAACAGTTATTCCGTTATGGGGCCCACCAATGATTGGTTATTTTGGTGCCGTCGTACGAATATTCTCCGACAAAAGGAATATTCCTCGACAAAATGAATATTTCCTGACAAACTGTTCACTTCATATATTTTTCACATTTTTCGGATTATCCGATAATTTTCTATAATTATTTCTATTTATAAAAACTATTATTTAATAGATTCAAAATAGAAATACTAAATCCACATACTTTTTATATCTTTAAAACATCACAAATATTAATATTATATTATTATAATATTTTAAAGTAAATTTCATAATTTTTTACTATTCATAGAATTTTTTATGAACTTCTTCTATGTTTAAACTAACTATAAAAAGTTTAAAAATACAATAATTACTTCTGCTTTTCAACAATTTATCAAAAATTTACAGAAATTCTAAACTGATATTATAAGATTTTTGTAAGAATATCTCAGCCTAAATAATTTTTCTGATAATTTAATTATAAATTCCAATATACAGAAATTTCAATAATTCATAATAATTATCCCTTTTATTAGAAAAATACAGATCTTATTTACTTTCCATGTAAAATTTAATTCTCTACAATTTTATAAAAGAAAATTTTTCCAAATTTCGCCTCTAACATAGAGAGAAAAACTTACCGAAAATTTTGCTACAAAACTTTCTGAATCAGTCACCTTTTAAAATCCATAACAAATTATATGTTAATCTTTAACGGTTCAAAATTTATGGACATATACTCAACATATATATGTATAACATACCCAGAAATTACAACGATCCAACGGTTAGATTAAAAATTATAACTCATGCAATAGGGCTTAAAAACACTAATTTTTTGGACTATAAGTCTGTCGGACTAGTTTCATTCAAACAGTCACCACGCAAAATTCACAAGGAATTTTTGGGTGATTCTGATTTTTGCGTTTAGCTTACTTCCAAGGCTTTCTTTTGATATATGGCTCATCTCCTAACTCATTATACACAAAGAGTTATGGATTTTAAAAAATTAAGTAATAAACTAATTTTTCTGAAAATTTAGGTTTTTCATTCTTCTTTTGATTTCTAGATTTCTCTCATTTGATTCATGTTTATGTAAGTTTAAATCATCTAAATCAAGTATAAACAAAATCTCTTCATATAAAATTCATGAAAACTTAAATCTGAAAATAAATTAAGAAATTTTAAAATTACCTCTTTATCAAATTCTTTTTTCCTTCTTCCCTTCTTCCTCTTCTTTCTCTTCATATTCTCTCTATCTCTCTTATTTCTATTACCTCTCTCTATTCTCTTCTTTCTTCTGATAATTCCCATGAGTAGAAGAAATGGGTGGGATTACTTCACTTATCTTCCTTTTATTATTTTTGTTTCCTTTCTTTTTCTCTCTCCCTCTTTTCTCATTCCTTTTCTCTTTTTCTTCCTTTCTTTTCTTTTTCTTTCCCCCACATGTTCCTCCACCTCAATTCCCTCACCCACATTCCAGCCGCCCAATAATTTTCCCACTTACTCTCTTTATTTTCTCATTTATCAATTTAACATTTTATAATTTTAGAATAATAATCATAAATTAAATTAGACTTTTATTTCATAAAAGTCGGGGTCTTACACTTATCACAGAACATAATAAAATTAGAATTGTCAAATTCTCTTCCGTGATCAGATCAAATATAAATAATAGAGTTTCCCTGTTCATTCTTAATTTTCTTACACAAAATAGAGAAAGAATTTACGGCTTCATTTTTAAATTTCAAAAATCAACCCATGTAAATCTTGAATAATCATAAACCAAAAGGAGAATGTATACAGCAACACCCATGCTATGTTTAGGAATGGGTCCTGCTAAGTTTATATGTAATAGTTCTAGTGGTCGAGAGGTTGACACTGTGAGTTTAGGTTTATAGGATGCATGAATTTGTTTTCCTAATTCACATACTTCACAAATATGGTCTTTTAAGAATTTTAGTTTTGGAAGACCACGAACATGTTCTTTAGATGAAATATTGTTAATTAATTTCATGTTAATATGTCTTTGTATGCGGTGCCAAAGCCATGGATCATCATTTGCAGATACAAGACACATGTTATCTAGGCGAGAATATGCATTTAAGTCACACGTGTATACATTTTGATTTCTAGGCCATAATAGAACCAATTTTCTAGATTGATTAAATATTGAGCAATTATGAGGACTAAAAGATATTTTAAATCCATTGTCACGTAGTTGACTGATAGATAAAAGATTATCCCGAGTCTCGTGAGTAATTGAACATTAGAGGTTGTTATATGCTTATTTCCAACACTTCCAATTCCAACTACTTTACCTTTATTGTTATCTCCAAAAGTTACCTCACCATATTGTGTAGCTTGTAGATTTTTCAACTTTTATTTGTCACTAGTCATATGTCTTGAACAACCGCTATCGAGATACCATTTACTTTTATTTGAATCAGCTGCAAGACATACCTATAATATATAATAATTTTAATAACTGATACCCTTTAATAAGAAGGGTCATTTGGGTAAGTTTTCCATTTTGATAAGGAATATTTGTATTTTCCTTTACAAACCTAGGTACAGGATAATCAGCTTTAGTAAAATTAAACATTCTATGAGTTACAGGATTATAGGGTGTGTGATAATATTTTTTATGAAATTCTCTTCTAGTAATCGTTGGTGTATTGTATGTTCCTTTGGGAACCTACATCATTTTTCCTTTATAGTTTCCATTTCGAGTATTACACATATAAGATGAATGACCATTTATGTTACAGTAAGAACATTTAGTAAAGGGAGATGTATGACTTTCTTTTTCTTTAATTTTAACGTGGTAAAGTCTTATATCTTTTGTTTTACTAGATTCTCCAAGTCCTTTATTAAATCCACATTTCTGTTGACTTAACATGACATCAAGATTTTATTTTCTTTTTGTGAATTTAAGAAATATGGTATTTAAATCATAACGTTCTTTGGTTAAATCATTAATTTGATTTATTAAAGAATTATGTTCTTCTAATTCTGTTTTTAGATATGAATTTTTAAGTTTAAGATTTCTTGTATCTGAGTATCTTCATTAATTACTACAAGAGTTGAATTTTCAATTTCAAGAGTTTCAATAAAAATGATAAGTGTTGAATTTTCTATTTCAAGATTATTGTTTACTTTTCTTAATTTTCATATATCTTCCTTTAATAATAAAATTTCTAAATAATCATTTTCTAATTTTTCTAATTTTTCTTCTTTTATACTTTCATTTGTTATAATTAGATTTGAATTTTCTATTTCAAGAATTTTATTTATTTTTCTTAATTTTTCTAGTTCTTCTTTTAATGATAAATCATTTTCTATTTTTTCTTCATTATCTATAATTAGATTTGAATTTTCTATTTCAAGTTTTTTATTTATTTTCTTCAATTTTTCTAATTCTTCTTTTAGTAATGAATCATTTTCTAATTTTTTTCCTTTAGATTTTCATTAGTTATAATTAAACCTGAATTTTCTATTTTATGATTTTTGTTAGCTTTAATCAATTTTTTTTAGAGATATTTTTAATTTAATAAAATCTTCTTTAATTATTTCATTATTTTCATATAAACAATTATAAGCTTCTTTTAATTCACAGTATTCTCTATTTATATTATCTGGAGTATGTGTATCAAATTAAGTGTTAGGAAATTGATGTTCAGAATTTACCTTAGATCTTGGTGATGAATAATTGTCTGCCATTAAACACATATTTGTAATTTCTTCGGTTTTGTTCAGCAGTCACTTTTTCGTCACTTAGATCTCAGCCTTCCTCAGCTACTAATACTTTGTTGTTGGCTAATTTTGGACAATCTTTTTGAAATGTCCAAGCTGGTTGCATTTGAAACATGTATTTGAATTTTTATTTGAGCTGACATTTCTGAAACTATTGTTGTGGTTATCTTTAAAGTTTTCTCCTTGGACTTTTGGCTTAAAGACTTGTTTGCATTTGAAGTTGTTGAAATTATTATTTGTCTTCAAAAAGTCCTTGCCATATTTGTGAGACCCCAAATTTTATGAATAAATATTTAAATTTCTCGAAATATTTTTTTTGAATATTATGGTATGGATTTGATATAATGTTATAGTTGTGGGTAATATTTATAAATTTTGCAAAGTATGCAAGTTGTTATATAATATTCGATTGGTCGGGGAATATTCTTTTTATCGGGGAATATTCGTACGACGACACAATCATTGGTGGACCACACAACGGAAGTATTGTCGTAGTAACAAAACGAAAGAATTATCCTTTTATAAAAATAACGACGAAAGTGTTACCGTTAAAACTGTTGAACTACCCGGTAGTTAAAGTACAGTAATACGCGTGGTTGCATAGTAGCACACGGTATTGATTATTGATGCTTACGTAAGAAGTCATTCGGTTATACTCAATTATTGCTACAGTAATTGCTGCATCATATATCTCATATTATTGATTTAATTATTGTCATAGTATCATCTGTATAATATGTTATATTATTAAATCAATAATTGAGACAGTAAAGTTATTCATATTATTATTTGCAATATTGACAATGTCTAAAAGTTCTGTCAAGGAGAGGTTTGGTCACCTAATTGCGCGCCAATAAAGAGAAATCCTTATCGGAAAGCCCCCTCTTTCCTGGGAACGACCTGGTTGTTAAATATTGTAAATTATAATATTAATGATGAATATGTTCGTGTTGATTAAAGATGAAATTGATAGTTTGAATTATTAGTGTTAGTGAAAATCGACATTTATTTCGATAATAATTGATTTCTGGAGGTTATATTGACCAATCGGATAATTAACCGGATAAATGAGCAATTAATTGCTATTGATTATAACTATTTGTTCACATGTGTGTACTATTGATTCATATTCATTTACTATTAGGGGAGTTGGTGCAAGATTGATAATACTTGCATGACTAAGTTAAAAATGGAGGTATAGATGGAGGTACTATACTGTAATTCATATTTTCACATGTCTAGAACTATTGATTCACATGATTTACTATTGATTCACATGATTTACTATTAGGGGAGGTGGTGCAAGTTTGATAATACTTGCAGGACTAAATTAAAAATAAAGAAAAAGAGGAAGGTATTATACTGTAATATTTCGAGCCCCAAAATGTGCAATTATTGAAACTATATTTTCCTATATATAGAAGCTCATTCTTCCTTTATTTCTCACCAATTCACTAAAACTATAGAGCAATTATTATAGAGAGAAAGAAGAAGAGAAGTCTGCTACCTCACTATTTCAGTATCTAGTCTTCTTTTGAGGTAAGGGGTATTATTCTTTCGTATTCATGAAGATAGTTATTTTCTTTCAATACTCATAAGGGTTGTTATTATATTCTTTATTATTATGTTGGAATAACCTGTCTATGCGAAGTACCGCATACATGATGAAATTCTTCTGTTATTCCATTCTTTATTATTCTGTTAGAATATCTTGTCTTTGCGGATTATGCATGACCTGATTCCGTTCTTTATTATTCTGTTGGAATATCCTGTCTGTGCGGATTACACATGACCTAATTCCATTCTTTATTATTCTGTTTGAATATCCTGTTTGTACGAATTACGCATGACCTGGTTCCATTCTTTATTATTCTGTTGGGAATAACCTGTCTGTACGGTCTATCGCATGCATGGTGAATTCTTTTGTTATTCCATTCTTTATTATTCTGTTGGAATAACCTGTCTATATGGATTATCGCATGCATGGTGAATGATCCTTTGTATTCATTATTTATTAAATTGTGGAAATGATCTGTCTACGTGGATTACCGCATGACAGGTGAAAATCCATTTACAGCTTCGTATATTCTATTATACTCATCTGGGATATCATTTCTTTTGTACTCGTCATGAAATATCATTTTCTTTGGTATTTTTTTTACTAATTACTATTCACGAGTTACTATTCACCCGATTACTATTCACTCTAGTATCATTCACTCAGGTATTTGGGGTACTTTTCATGTCGGAGTACTACTCACGGGGTACTATTCCCGAAGTATTATTCACGGGGTACTATTTACCCGAAAAATATATTTCTTTTCTTCCAAATTATTTTTGGTACATGAATATTATTCTTGAATTTTACTCTACAAAGCAGTATCATGTTGACAATTTGGATATTTTTAAACTATGGATAAATTTAAAGTCTTTAATATTTATCCTTGATTTCGTTTGATTTGATTTCGTTTGATTATTGCTTATATCATTGTCATCATCCTCATGCTTATATTGTGATGAAAATCATCTTTGGCTTATGTGCATAGATGGACTTGGTATGATTATGACCAGCGATTATTCGGCATAATCATGACCGTAATGTAACGAATAATGTGGTAAAAGTCCTCATTGGCATGTAGTTCATTGATGGACAGTTGTTGGTATGATTATAACCAGGGATTATTCGGTATAATCATGACCATTGATGATTACATGAATATCTTTGGCCGTGGTGCAGGGATGATTCGATTTTATTTATTAAGCTGAGTCTCAGCGATAAAGTTGATGAAAAACTTTTTAAATCATAGAAGATAGTAGATTTTATGATCTACTTGACTCTTATAATGGATTGCTTATTCCGCTGCAGTTGTTGATATAAAACTTGTTGTCTATTGTATTCTATCAATTTTTATACTGTTGAAGGCTAAGGATAATTTATCCTGCATTATCTTAGTCATAATATTTCTCACTGGGCTAGTTGAGCTCACCCTTTCTTTCATTGTTCTATTCAGAAAATGAGAATATAGCTGGGACGAGTCGGGGAATGGAGTGATGGTCCAGGATAAATGGCTTTAGTAGTCCTCACTATTCTACGGAATAATGTGATAATAATTGTAATGAGGACACCATTGAGTGTGGATATTGTCTAGATGACAATATTCTTGTTTAAACTCTCAGCTATGTTTTGTCGTATTTTACACGACTTTTGTATAATTAAGTTTTTATTTGAATTCAGTACCATGTATCTGGCGACCCAAGATGGGTGATGTATACCTGTTTTAGGGGCGTCACAGTTAGTATCAAAGCTTAGGGATATGATCCCTGACTGAAATGTGAGATAAGAACTAGGAGGGGAGAGATGGGGAATTCCTTCGCTAGTATGACCTACCTAAGTTTATTTGGTATTTAATTGGTCGGTCAGAATATAGGGATAATATGTGATATGTCAATTAACCCTTATTTTGTGACAGTGTTTGAAAATGACATCTGAAAATGTTGAGATCAGCAATGAAGCACATGATACCGTTGAGTCACCAACGATCAATACCCAGGATAATATGCAACAGGAAGACAATAATACTTAGGTAAATAACAACACCGATTAGATGATGAACGATGAGATGTTCAGAGGCTTTATGCAATTCATGCAACATCAGGTAAGAGAGACTCCTGTTCAAAATTCAGGTGGAAACATTGGCAACCCAAGGCTGGTCACTGCTAAGCAGTTCAAGGAGCTAGGATCGCCGGAGTTTTTGGGAAAGCCAGAACCACTTAAGGCAGATACGTGGTTAAAGCAGATCACCAAGATATTTGATGTCTTGGGATGCTCCGAGGAGCAAAAGGTTCCCTTTGCCACCTTTATTTTGTGTGAAGAGGCAGATTATTGGTGAGAATTTATAAAACGTACACAGCCTGACGCACTCAAGATGTCTTGGGAGAAGTTCTAAGAGTTTTTCAACGACAAGTACTTTCCCGAAAGTATTCGTCACATGAAAGAGGTGGAATTCATCAAGTTGGAGCAAAACAATATGACCGTGTTGCAATACGAGGCTAAATTTGCGGAGTTATCTCGGTTTGCATCCAATTTGGTCTATAATGAGGAGCGAATGACGTGAATGTTTCTAAGAGGTTTGAAACTCGAAATACGTCAATACCTCATTTCTCACAAACTTTGTTTATATTCAGATGTTATGAATAGGGCTCACTTATTGGAGCGCGATAATAAGTCAGCACAACCAAAAGGTAATGACCAGCAACACGATAATAATCATACCAGTGGCAAAGGCTATCAGAACAATGATAACCATCATGGGGGAAATTATCATGCCAAGAATGGTAACCACTTCGGTGGTAATCATGGCCAAAATAATAGGAATGGAAATTTTAAGAAGAGAAGGTTCAACAACGATGGAAAGATAGCAGCACCAACACCCGTTTTCAAGGAAGGAGAACGACCACCAATTGTATGCTTCAAATGCGGAGGGGAGGGAAATATCAGTCCAAACTGCGTGATGCAGTCCAAAGTATGTTACAATTATCGAAAAGAAGGTCACCTAGCCCATTTTTGTCGTGCACCAAAGTCAAGTCCAGTTGGGACGGTGGCACCAAAGGCGGATACAGACAAAACAAAGTCTGTGGTTTCAGGAAGAACATTTTTCGTGACTTCTCAAAAAATGAGTAACCCGAATGAAGTTATTACGGGTTAATTAATTATAAATTTTTACGAAGTCTATATCTTATTAGATATCGGTTCTACCCATTCTTTTATCTCTCTTGCTTGCGCTCAACGTTTAAATTTGACCCCACAGAAATTAGACTTTGACTTATCGGTTGAAAGTTTATTAGTAGAAACCTTCATTTCATGTGCTATCCAAGTCTTGGATGAGAGTCACAATTTTTAAATAATATTTCTATTGTTAATAAATTTTCTGACGTATTCTTGAAGACTTCTCGGCCTAACCCCAGAGCGTGAAATCGAATTTTGTATTGACCCCAATACAAAACCCATTTCTAAAACCCTTAAATATTTGTTCAACCAAAACGAACGTATAATGCGCCAAAGATGTTGGTTCGCGCTGTTGAAGATTACGACTATACCATTCAATATTATCATGGAAAAGCGAACGTGGTAGCTGACGCGTTGAGTAGAAGATCGTATGAGTTTACGAGTGCGATATTGTTAACGCAAAAACTCATTTCGTATATCTTACAAATGATGAAGATAGAGTTAAATACTCTAGGGACCCACGTGAAGATAATGAATATATGAGTAGAATCGATTTTAATCGATAAAGGTAAAGCCGCTCAAGCTACACACCCGAATCTGATGAATGTGAAGAAGAAGGTTCAAGAAGGCGTTATCTCAACCCTCAATTTAATTGGCCCATTTGAAATCCTTGATCGAGTAGGAACTGTGGCCTATAGACTCGTTTTATCGCCAAATATGTCGCGTATTCATAACGTTTTTCACGTATCGATGTTACGTAAATATGTGGACGACCCGAACCACATTATTGAATTAGAATTAGATGAGATAGCAGAAAATTTAACGTATGAGAAGATACGTGTTAAAATCTTGGATAAGAAAGATTATATTCTACACTCAAAGGTTATACCTCAAGAGTTAGAATCTGAAATGAAGTCAAGGTATCCTCACCTTTTTGGCATACCAAGTGTGACGCCCCCAAAATAGGTATACATCACCCATTTTGAGTCGTCAATATCATGGTACAGAAACAACTACAACTTTATTAATACAACATGAAAACTGTGAGTTTAAGTACAAATATTGCCGTCTAGACAATATTCACACCCAAATAAGTCCTCATTACAATTATTGGTACATTATTTTACAAAAATGGTGAGGACTACTAAAACAACTATCTAGAATCATCATTCCACACCCCGACTAGAACTCGCTACATTCTCGCCTCCTGAGAAGAAAAATGGAACAAAAAGGAAAAGGGTGAGCTCAACTAGCCCAGTAAAGAATATTATGACTAAGATAATATAGAAAAAATTATCGTTAGTCTTCAACAGGGAAAAATCTAATAAAATACAATAAACAACAAATTTCAGATCAATATTCGCAGCGGAAATAACAATTCATACAAGAGTTACGTAGAGAATAAAATCTACTTTTATCTATGAATTTAAAAGTCCATCATCAATATTTTATCCCTGTAACATCAATCAATATTCATCTTGAATCAAATATTTATCTTTGCACTACAGGCCAAAGATATTCATCAGTCAGTCTGAATATATCTCCACTTTTTCTCCATATAGATAGTGCCTCCAGATCTTTAGCACGAAAATGACTACTGCCAACTCTAGATCATGAGTAGGATAATTCCTCTCATATTCTTTAAGTTGTCACGAGGCATAGGCTATGACTTTCCCACGTTGCATGAGAACACATCCGAACCAGATGGTATTGTCAGAACAGGTGCCGAAATGAGTCTCATTTTGAGCTCTTGGAAACTCTTCTCGCATTCCTCGCTCCATACGAATTTTGTATCTTTCCGAGTCAGCTGAGTTAACGAAGTAGCGATTCAAGAAAATCCTTCCACGAATCTCCGATAATAACTAGCTAAGCCCAAAAAGCTACGTACTTCGGTTGCTCCCAACTTTGTATTGCCTCAATCTTCGCGGGGTCAACAGATACTCCATGTTTTGACACCACGTGTCCAAGGAATGCTACTTCCTCAAGCCAGAATTCGCATTTCTTCAACTTGACATATAGCTTGTTTTCACGAAGCCTTTGGAGTACCAACTTCAAATAGTGCTCATGATCTTCACGACTTTTGGAATATATGAGGATGTCATCAATAAATACAACAACGAACTGATCCAAATAATCCTTGAATACTTAGTTCATCATATCCATGAAATCCACAGGAGCATTAGTCAATCCAAAAGATATGACAAAGAATTTATAATGCCCGTACCGAGTTCTGAAGGCAGTCTTTGGAATATCTTCAGTTCTAATCTTCAGCTGATGATATCTAGAACGAAGATCGATCTTTGAAAAGAATTGTGCTCCTTACAACTAGTCAAATAGGTCATCAATACGAGGTAGCGGGTACCTATTCTTGATGGTGACATGGTTCAATTCCCGATAGTCAATACAAAGTCGCATACTCCCGTCTTTCTTCTTTACAAATAAAATAGGAGCACCCCAAGGAGATGTAATAGGACGAATGAAACCGATATCCAATCATTCCTGTAGTTGGACTTTTAACTCCTGAAGTTCAATATGATCCATTCGATATGGGGTTTTAGAAATGGGCTTTGTACCAGGTTCAAGATCAATAAAGAATTCAACTTCACGTTCTGGGGTAGACCGGAAAGTTCTTCAAGAAATACGTCAGGAAATTTACTAACAACAGGAATATTATTCAAATCTGACGTGTCTTTATTCAAATCCATAACATGGGCTAAAAAAGCTTGACATCCATTTTTTAATAAACGAATAGCTTTATGACTAGATATGATAGTGATTGATTTTAATGGTTTAGTTGCTTGAATTCGTACAACAGGTTGGTTAGGAATATGAAAACTAACAACCTTACGAAAATAATCAATTTTGGCATGATGAGTAGTTAACCAATCAATCTCTGAAATCACATCAAAAGTAAGTATCTTTAAAGAGATAAGGTCAACAGGTAATGTGATGGTGCCAACTTAGATCAAACAAGATTTATAAACAGTGGATGTGATGAAAGTTTCTCCTAACGGAATCTCCACAGATAAATCAAAGTCTAATTTCTCCGAAGTTAAGTTTAAACGTTGAGCACAAGTAGGAGAGATAAATGAATGGGTAGCACCGGTATCTAGTATGGTATAAACTTCGCAAGAATTTATGATTAGCTTACCCGTGATCACCTCGTTTGGGTTCCTCGCATTTTGACCAGTCACGACAAACGCTCTTCCAGGAACCGTTGACTTTAACTTTTCTGGGACAGCCTTTTGAGTCACCATCCCTGCTGGACTTGGTTTCACTACTGTACAATCTCGAGCGATATGTCCTTCCTTTCCACAATTATAACATACCTTCTACTGTTGTGGGCAGTTTGGACTGATATGTCCCTCTTTCCCGCATTTATAGCATACAACCAGTGATCGTTCTCCTCCCTTAGAACCAGTTGCTACTGGTGCTGATGTCTTTGCATTGTCATTCTTGAATCTTCTCTTTTTAAAATCTCCCCCTGAATCGCTTCTCCTATTTTCATGGCCATGATTACCACCAGAGTGGTTACCGCCTTTGTCCGTATTCTTCTTTCTCCGCTGGTTATCGTTGTTCTGATGACTGCTGTCACCAGTATGATCCTGGTTGTGGTCCCTTGGTTGAACGTATTCGTTATCTCGCTCTAATAATTTAGCCCTGTTGACAACATCTGAATAGAGAGAAAATTTATGAGAAATGAGATATTGACGTATGCTGGGTTTCAAACCTCTCAGAAACATCCGCGTCATACGTTACTCATTCTCCACCAAATGAGGTGCAAACCTGGATAACTCTGCAAACTTCGCCTCGTACTAGGACACCGTCATGTTGTTTTGTTCCAATCTAATAAACTCCACTTCCTTCATATTATGAATACTTTCAGGAAAGTACTTGTCATTGAACAGTTTCTGAAACGTCTCCTAAGACATGCTGAGTGCGGCTGAATGCGTATGCTTCACAGATTTTAACCAGTAATCTTCCTCATTACGGAACATAAAGGTGACGAATGGAACCTTCTGTTCCTCCGTGCATCCCAAGACATCGAATATCTTGGTGATTTGCTTGACACACGTTTCTTCCTTAATTGGATCCGGCTTTCCCCAGAATTCTGGTGGTCCCAACTCTTTGAACTGCTTGACTGTGACAAACCGTGCGTTGTTATCATTTTCACCTGTATTTTGTACACGAGTCTCCCTTGTCTGATTTTACATGAACTGCAAAAAGCTTTTAAACATCCCGTCGTTCATCATCTGCTCAGTGGTGTTGTTCACAGGAGGAACATTTCTGGCCTGTTGCACGTTCTCCTCGTTGGTGAGTAAAGGTGTCTCCACGGTCTCATTTACTCCACTGTTAACATTCTCAGTCGACATTCTCAAATACTGCCATAAAACAAGGGTTAATTAAGGAAATCAACATATCACATAATATCCCTATATACTGACCAACTAAAAAATAAGCTTAAGTAGGACACACTAGCGAAGGATTTACTCGTCTCTCCCCTCCTAGTTTTATTCCCCGATCTCCGCCAAAGATCATATCCCTAAGCTCTGATACCAACTGTGACGCCCCCAAAATAGGTATACATCACCCATTTTGAGTCATCAATAATATGGTACAGAAACAACTACAAATTTATTAATACAACGTGAAAACTGTGAGTTTAAATACAAATATTGTCGTCTAGACAATATTCACATCCAAATAAATCCTCATTATAATTATTGGTACATTATTTTACAAAAATGGTAAGGACTACTAAAATAACTTTCTAAAATCATCATTCCACACCCCGACTAGAACTCGCTAAATTCTCGCCTCCTGAGAAGAAAAATGGAACAAAAAGGAAAAGGGTGAGCTCAACTAGCCTAGTAAAGAATATTATGACTAAGATAATATAGAAAAAATTATCGTTAGTCTTCAACAGGGAAAAATCTGATAAAATACAATAGACAACAAGTTTCAGATCAATATTCGCAACGGAAATAATAATTCATAAAAGAGTTACGTAGATAATGAAATATAATTTTATCTATGAATTTAAAAGTTCATCATCAATATTTTATCCCTGTAACATCAATCAATATTCATCTTGAATCAAATATTCATCTTTGCACTACAGTCCAAAGATATTCATTAGTCGGTCATGTTCATCTCAACACATGTACATCTTTGCACTACGGGCCTAATATATTCATCAGAAAATCATTAATCTTTGAACTACAGGCCAAAGATATTCAGTAAAATCATCATTTAGGACTGAGGATGATGAAAAATATTTTAAAGAAAATGAATCCAGTGAAACAAAAGAGCAAATATTAAGGATTCGTACTTTAAACAGTCCAAGTTCAAAAATACTTCATTATAATCATAGTGAAGTAAAATTAAAGAATGATCAAAACATGGATACAATCAAAGTTAGTCTCCATAATAGATATTTTGGAAAAAAAATGAAATTTTAATTTTCCTGTGAATAGTGTCGTATTCGTGAATAGTGTCGTATACGTGAATAGTACCGTATACGCGAATAGTAACCCCAACACTAAAAGACAAGAATTTCACAAGAAAAATCTTACCAATAATCTAGTATAATGATATTAGAAGAAATAATATCATTTTAAAAAAAAATTCCTTACCTTGAAAAGACTGTACTTCTAGCTGGAATACTGGATATAGTGCGCTAAAGAGAACTTACGCCGTATAGCAACACTCAAAGTATCAAAATACTCACAAGAATATGTTCGATAATAGAGAGAGAAAACTTTTTAAGTCTAAGTTTTTTCAAATTCCAAACAAAAATTGACCGAAATCCATAAACGGACGATTTTACAAGGTAAATTCAAATTTTAGTCAAGAAATGGGCTCCACCGACATATATAACATGTTTTAAATATTTTTAGTAACAAAAATACTCCTCCTCCTCATATACTCATATATCCCACATTCATTGTAAAAATATCACCATTATTATTTTATTAAAATATAATAATATATTTAAATGAATTATTTTATCGAAAAAGATAAAATATCAATTTTTCAACAATTGTCACATTAAAAAATTTCTCCATCTATATCCTCATAAAATGAATATTTTTCTTATCATGTAAATCAATAATTAATTATTCACAAATAATATTACAGAATCACAATACCGACAACCAGACCGTTCCCAAGAAAGAGGGGGCTTTCCAATAAGAATTTCTCCTTACTGGCGCGCAATTAGGTGACCAAACCTCTCCTTAGACAGAACTTTCTAGACATTGCCAATAATGTTATCTAATAATATTATTCAAATAATATGAATTATTGATCTGATAATGAAAATACTGTGTAGTGACAATTATTGAAACAACAATAATATAAAATATCAACGTAGCAATTATTGAATCAATAAAATAAAATATTGAACAGTAACTACTGTAACAATTATTGAGTAGTGCCTTCTTACGTAAAAATGAATAATTGGTGTAATACCGTGTGTTACTGTGTTTTAACCATCGGGTATTCCAACAGTATTAACGGTAACAACTACGCTGTTATTTATAAATAACTTATACTTGTCGTTTTCTTCATCCAATCGCTTTCCGTTATGGGGCCCACACAAGGCTGCGCCGTCGTACGAATATTCCCCGATAGTAAGAATATTCCACGAACAAACGAATATTTCACGACAACAATGAATATTTTATAACCACTTGCTTATTTAAGATATTTGCGCATTTTATCCATAACTAACCACATTAATTTAATCAACCCTTACTATTTTAAAATAATAAATAGAGGAAATTCAATTTCATTAATAATAAGTTGGGGTCTTACAACCTCCCCTCCTTATGAAATTTCTTCCTCGAAATTGACGTACGTACCTGGTGTTTCGAAAAGGTGAGGATACCTCGCTTTCATTTCCGTTTCCAACTCCCAGGTCATTTCCTCTATAGCATGATTCCTCCACAAAACTTTGACTTGTGGTATGACTTTTGTACGTAAGACATGCTCCTTCCTATCCAAGATCTTGACAGGTACCGCCTCGTACGTTAAGTCTTCGGCTATCTCATCCGGTTCTAACTCAATAATGTGGTTCGGGTCTTTCACATATTTACGATGCACAGATATATGAAAAACATTATGAACACGAGAAATACCTGGAGGTAACGCAAGTCTATAGGCTACATTTACTACTCGGTCAAGAATTTGAAATGGACCAATAAATCGTGGATTGAACTTTCCTCTATTCTCGAATCTTGTAACTCCCTTCCATGAGGTAACACGCAACAATACATGATCTCCAATACTAAATTCCATGTCCTTTCAATGAAGATCTGCATAACTCTTTTGTCGATCATGAGTCGTTTGTATACGTTTTCGAATCATTTAGATCTTTTCCGTAGTCATACGTACCAACTCGGGTCCCAACAATGTTGCTTCACCCACTTCATCCCAACATATTGGAGAGCGACACTTTCTTCCATACAATGCTTCGAATGGAGCCACACCTATACTTGCCTGATAACTGTTGTTGTAGGAGAATTCTACCAATGGTAAATACTTATCCCAACTCCCTTTGAAATCTAGGACACAAAGTCTTAATAGATCTTCAAGAGCTTGAATAGTACTCTTTGATTGTCCGTCCATTTGAGGATGGTATGTCGAACTGAATCATAAATCCGTGCCCATAGCTTTTTGCAAGCTAACCCAAAATCGTGAAGTGAATCTTGGGTCATGATCCGAAACTATGGATATTGGCATGCCATGCAATCTCACAATCTCATTTATATACATACGAGCAAGACGTTCAAGAGAATAAGTCTTCTGTATCGACAAAAAATGAGCAGACTTGGTTAATCTATCAACAATAACCCAAATAGCATTTATGCCTTGAGAAATTATGGGAAGACCCGTAACGAAATCCATGGTAATGTGTTCCTACTTCCATTTCAGAATCTCAAGTGGTTGCAATGGATCCTTAGGCACTTGATGCTCCGCCTTTACACGTTGACAAGTAAAACACCTCGAGATAAACTTCGCGATCTCTCTCTTCATATTGTTCCACCAAAATGTATGTTGAAGATCACGATACATTTTGGTACTTCCAGGATGGATTGTAAATGGTGTATTGTGTGCCTCCATCATGATCTTGTTCTTTAAGTCAGAATCGTTAGGAACACAAAGTCTGGAGTGGACTTGAAGTATTCCTTCTTCATCGATTCTTGCTTCTGGAATAGCACCCTCTTGTACTTTCTTCCTCATACGCATCAGCTCCGGGTCTGTGGCTTGAGCAACTTTAACTTCATCGATTAATGTTGGTTCTATGCGTATACTTGACATCATCGGACTCGTTCCTGCATATGATCTTCTACTCAACGCGTCAGGTATCACGTTTGCTTTTCCAGGATGGTATTCAATGGTGTGGTCATAATCTTTTAACAGCTCGAGTCAACGTCGTTGTCGCATGTTGAGTTCCTTTTGGGTGAAGAAATATTTGAGGCTTTTATGGTCTGAATATATTTTCACTTTCTCTCCATATAGATAGTGCCTCCAGATCTTTAGCGCGAAAATGAATACTGCCAACTCTAGATCATGAGTAGGATAATTCCTCTCATATTCTTTAAGTTGTCGCGAGGCATAGGCTATGAATTTCCCACGTTGCATGAGAACACATCCGAACCAGATGGTATTGTCAGAACAGGTGCCGAAATGAGTCTCATTTTGAGCTCTTGGAAACTCTTCTCGCATTCCTCGCTCCATACAAATTTTGTATCTTTCCGAGTCAGCTGAGTTAATGGAGTAGCAATTCGAGAAAATCCTTCCACGAATCTCCGATAATAACTAGCTAAGCCCAAAAAGCTACGTACTTCGGTTACCGACTTCGGTTGCTCCCAACTTTGTATTGCCTCAATCTTCGCTAGGTCAACAGATAATCCATGTTTTGACACCACGTGTCCAAGGAATGCTACTTCCTCAAGCCAGAATTCGCATTTCTTCAACTTGGCATATAGCTTGTTTTCACGAAGCCTTTAGAGTACCAACTTCAAATGGTGCTCATGATCTTCACGGCTTTTGGAATATATGAGGATGTCATCAATAAAGACAACAACGAATTGATCCAAATAATCCTTGAATACTAGGTTCATCATATCCATGAAAGCCGCAAGAGCATTAGTCAATCCAAAAGACATGACTAAGAATTCATAATGCCCGTACCGAGTTCTGAAGGCAGTCTTTGGAATATCCTCAGTTCTAATCTTCAGCTGATGATATCTAGAACGAAGATCGATCTTTGAAAAGAATTGTGTTCCTTGCAACTAGTCAAATAGGTCATCAATACGAGGTAGCGGGTACCTATTCTTGATGGTGACATGGTTCAATTCCCGATAGTCAATACAAAGTCGCATACTCCCGTATTTCTTCTTTATAAATAAAACAGGAGCACCCCAAGAAGACGTACTAGGACGAATGAAATCGATGTCCAACAGTTCCTGTAGTTGGACTTTTAACTCTTGAAGTTCAATAGGAGCCTTTCGATATGGGGTTTTAGAAATGGGCTTTGTACCAGGTTCAAGATCAATAAAGAATTCAACTTCACGTTCTGGGGGTAGACCGGGAAGTTCTTCAGGAAATACGTCAGGAAATTTACTAACAACATGAATATTATTCAAATTTGACGTGTCTTTATTCAAATCCATAACATGGGCTAAGAAAGCTTGACATCCGTTTTTCAATAAATAATAACTTTATGACTAGATATGACAGTGATTGATTTTAATGGTTTAATTTCTTGAATTTGTACAACAGGTTGGTTAGGAATATGAAAACTAACAACCTTACGAAAATAATCAATTTTGGCATGATGAGTAGTTAACCAATCAATCCCTAAAATCACATCAAAAGTAAGTATCTTTAAAGAGATAAGGTCAACAGGTAATGTGATGGTGCCAACTTAGATCAAGTAAGATTTATAAACAGTGGATGTGATGAAAGTTTCTCCTAACAGAGTCTCCACAGATAAATCAAAGTCTAATTTCTCCGGAGTTAAGTTTAAACGTTGAGCACAAGTAGGAGAGATAAATGAATGGGTAGCACCAGTATCTAGTAAGGTATAAACTTCGCAAGAATTTATGATTAGCTTACCCGTGATCACCTCGTTTGGCTTCCTCGCATTTTGACCAGTCACGACAAACGCTCTTCTAGGAACCGTTGACTTTGACTTTTCTGGGACAGCCTTTTGAGTCACCATCCCCGCTGGACTTGGTTTCGCTACTGTACAATCTCGAGCGATATGTCCTTCCTTTCCATAATTATAACATACATTGAACTGTTGTGGGCAGTTTGGACTGATATGCCCCTCTTTCCCTCATTTATAGCATACGACCGGTGGTCGTTCTCCTCCCTTAGAACCAGTTGTTGCTGGTGCTGATGTCTTTGCATTGTCATTCTTGAATCTTCTCTTTTTAAAATCTCCCCCCGAATCGCTTCTCCTATTTTCATGGCCATGATTACCACCAGAGTGGTTACCGCCTTTGTCCGTATTCTTCTTTCTCCGCTAGTTATCGTTGACTTCTGTCACCAGTATGATCCTGGTTGTGGTCCCTTGGTTGAACGTATTCGTTATCTCGCTTTAATAATTTAGCCCTGTTGACAACATCTGAATAGAGAGAAAATTTATGAGAAATGAGATATTGACGTATGCCGGGTTTCAAACCTCTCAGAAACATAAGCGTCATAGTTCCTCATTCTCCACCAAATGAGGTGCAAACCTGGATAACTTTGCAAACTTCGCCTCGTACTGGGACACCGTCATGTTATTTTGTTCCAATCTAATAAACTCAACATCCTTCATATGACGAATACTTTCAGGAAAGTACCTGTCATTGAACAGTTTCTGAAACGTCTCCTAAGACATGCTGAGTGCGGCAGGATGGGTACGCTTCATAGATTCCCACCAGTAATCTTCCATATTACGGAACATAAAGGTGGCGAATGGAACCTTTTGTTCCTCAGTGCATCCCAAGACATCGAATATCTTGGTGATTTGCTTGACCCACGTTTCTGCCTTAATTGGATCTGGTTTTCCCCAGAATTCTGGTGGTCCCAACTCTTTGAACTGATTGGCTGTGACAAATTGTGCGTTGTTATCATTTCCACCTGTATTTTGTACACGAGTCTCCCTCGTCTGATTTTGAATGAACTGCAAAAAGCCTTTAAATATCCCGTCGTTCATCATCTGCTCTGTGGTGTTGTTCACAGGAGGAACATTTCTAGCCTGTTGCACGTTCTCCTCATTGGTGAGTAAAGGTGTCTCCACGGTCTCATTTACTCCACTGTTAACATTCTCAGTCGACATTCTCAAATACTGTCATAAAATAAGGGTTAATTAAGGAAATCAACATATCACATAATATCCCTATATACTGACCAACTAACAAATAAGCTTAGGTAGGACACACTAGCGAAGGATTTACTCGTCTCTCCCCTCCTAGTTTTATTCCCCGATCTCCGCCAGAGATCATATTCCTAAGCTCTGATACCAACTATGACGCCCCCAAAATAGGTATAAATCACCCATTTTGAGTCGTTAATAATATGGTACAGAAAACAACTACAACTTTATTAATACAACATGAAAACTGTGAGTTTAAATACAAATATTGTCGTCTATACAATATTCACACCCAAATAAATCTTCATTACAATTATTGGTACATTATTTTACAAAAATGGTGAAGACTACTATAACAACTTTCTAAAATCATAATTCCACACCCCGACTAGAACTCGCTAAATTCTCGCCTCCTGAGAAGAAAAATGGAACAAAAAGGAAAAGGGTGAGCTCAACTAGCCCAGTAAAGAATATTATGACTAAGATAATATAGAACAAATTATCGTTAGTTTTCAACAGGAAAAAAATCTGATAAAATACAGTAGACAACAAGTTTCAGATCAATATTCGCAGCGGAAATAATAATTCATAGAAGAGTTACGTAGAGAATGAAATCTATTTTTATCTATGAATTTAAAAGTTCATCATCAATATTTTTTCCCTGTAACATCAATCAATATTCATCTTGAATCAAATATTCATCTTTGCACTACAGGCCAAAGATATTCATCAGTCGGTCATGTTCATCTCAACACCTGTACATCTTTGCACTACGGGCCAAATATATTCATCAGAAAATTATTAATCTTTGAACTACAGGCCAAAGATATTCAGTAAAATCATCATTTAGGACTGAGGATGATGAAAAATATTTTAAAGAAAACGAATTCAGTGAAATAAAAGAGCAAATATTAAGGATTCGTACTTTAAACAGTCCAAGTTCAAAAATACTTCATTATAATCATAGTGAAGTAAAATTCAAGAATGATCAAAATATGGATACAATCAAAGCTAGTATCCATAATAGATATTTTGGACAAAAAACAAAATTTTAATTTTTCTGTGAATAGTGCCATATTCGTGAATAGTGTTGTATACGTGATTAATGTCGTATACGCAAATAGTAACCTCGACACTAAAAGACAAGAATTTCACAAGAAAAATCTTACCAATAATCTGGTATAATGATATTAGAAGAAATAATATCATTTTCAAAAAAATAATATCCCTTACTTTAAAAAGACTGTACTTCTAACTGGAATACCAGATATAGTGCTAAAGAGAACTTGAACCGTATAGCAACACTCAAAGTATCAAAATACTCACAAGAATATGCTCGATAATATAGAGAGAAAAAACTTCAGTTTCTAGTGTGATTTTCAATTCTAATCTAAGCAATACTATTTATAGAAAAATGCTTAGAACACCAAAGCAGAAAATTTAATAAAATATTAATATATATATATATATATATATATATTATAAATTCCTACGCACACTTTCTTAGATTCAAATCATCAGCCAAACAAGTGGCCCCCCTCGCCAAATTCAATAAAAATATTTTTCTTAATAAAAATAATTAAAACTTCTAAAAATCAATTATTCCAGAAATTCGAAACTTCAATATTTCATAATAAATAGCCCTTTATCAGAAAAATTCAAACCTCATTCCTTTTCCATAGGAAATTCCATTCTCTACAACTTTGTAAGTTTAAGTTTTTTCAAATTCCAAACAAAAATTGACCGAAATCCACAAACGGGCAAATTTACAAGCTAAAATCAAATTTCAGTCAAGAAATGGGGTCCACCGACATGTTTAACATGTTTTAAATATTTTTAGTAACAAAAATACTCCTCCATTTCATATACTCATATATCCCACATT
Organism: Panax japonicus; assembly: GCA_020205505.1. Lineage (NCBI taxonomy): Eukaryota > Viridiplantae > Streptophyta > Magnoliopsida > Apiales > Araliaceae > Panax > Panax japonicus. Next base: position 108,400 of record JAINUV010000329.1, read on the forward strand.
AATTGTAAAAATATCACCATTATTATTTTATTAAAATATAATAATATATTAAAATAAATTATTTTATCGAAAAAGATAAAATATCAATTTTTCAACAATTGTCACATTAAAAATTTTCTCCATCTATATCCATATAAAATAAAAATTTTCTTTATCATATAAATCAATAATTAATTATTCACAAATAATATTACAGAATCACAATACCGACAACCAGGTCGTTCCCAGAAAAAATGGGGCTTTCCGATAAGAATTTCTCCTTACTGGCACGCAATTAGGTGACCAAACCTCTCCTTAGACAGAAATTTCTAGACAATGCCAATAATGTTATCTAATAATATTATTCAAATAATATGAATTATTGATCTGATAATGAAAATACTGTGTAGTGACAATTATTGAAACAACAATAATATAAAATATCAACGTAGCAATTATTGAATCAATAAAATAAAATATTGAATAGTAACTACTGTAACAATTATTGAGTAGTGCCTTCTTACGTAAGAATTAATAATTGGTGCAATACCGTGTGCTACTGTGTTTTAACCACCGGGTATTCCAACAGTATTAACGATAACAACTACGCCGTTATTTATAAACAACTTATACTTGTCGTTTTCTTCATCTAATCGCTTTCCATTATGGGGCCCACACAAGGCTGCGCCGTCGTACGAATATTCCCCCACAGTAAGAATATTCAACGACCAAACAAATATTTCCCGACAACAATGAATATTTTATAACCACTTGCTTATTTAAGATATTTGCGCATTTTACCCATAACTAACCACATTAATCAAATCAACCCTTATTATTTTAAAATAATAAATAAAGGAAATTCATTTTCATTAATAATAAGTTGGGGTCTTACAACCTCCCCTCCTTATGAAATTTCATCCTCGAAATTGACGTACGTACCTGGTGTTTCAAAAATGTGAGGATACCTCGCTTTCATTTTCGTTTCCAACTCCCATGTCATTTCCTCTATAGCATGGTTCCTCCACAAAACTTTGACTTGTGGTATGACTTTTGTACGTAAGACATGCTCCTTCCTATCCAAGATCTTGACAAGTACCGCCTCGTACGTTAAGTCTTCGACTATCTCATTCGGTTCTAACTCAATAATGTGGTTCGGGTCTTTTACATATTTACGAAGCAAAAATATATGAAAAACATTATGAACACGAGACATACTTGGAGGTAACGCAAGTCTATAGGCTACATTTCCTACTCGGTATTAGTGTGTTTTAACCACCGGGTATTCCAACAGTATTAACGGTAACAACTACGCCGTTATTTATAAACAACTTATTTTTGTCGTTTTCTTCATCCAATCGCTTTCCGTTATGGGGGCCCACAAAAGACTGCGCCGTCGTACGAATATTCCCCGATAGCAAGAATATTCCACGACCAAACGAATATTCCCCGACAACAATGAATATTTTATAACCACCTGCTTATTTAAAATATTTGCGCATTTTACCCATAACTAACAACATTAATCAAATCCACCCTTACTATTTCAAAATAATAAATAAAGGAAATTCCTTTTCATTTAAAAATTTTCGGGGTCTTACAACCTCCCCTCCTTATGAAATTTCGTCCTCGAAATTGACGTACGTAACTGGTGTTTGAAAAAGGTAAAGATACCTCGCTTTCATTTCTGTTTCCAACTCCAAGGTCATTTCCTCTATAGCATGATTGCTCCACAAAACTTTAACTTGTGGTATGACCTTCGTGCGTAGGACATGCTCCTTCTCATCCAACATCTTGACAGGTACCTCCTCGTACGTTAAGTCTTCAGCTATTTCGTCCGGTTCTAACTCAATAACATGGTTCGAGTCATCCACATCGGTACATAAAAAAACGTTATAAACACGCGACATACTTGGCGATAAAACGAGTCTATAGGCCACAGTTCCTATTCGATCGAGGATTTCAAATAGATTAATAAATCGAAGGTTTGAGCTTTGCTCACATCGCCAATTCTCGCTTTTGAAATAACAACTTCTTGCACCTCCTTCTTCAAATTCATCAGCTCCTGTGTGTAGCTTGAACAGCTTTAACTTTATCGATTAAAGTCGATTATACTCGTATATCATCACGTGAGTACTTAAAGTATTCATCTCCATCTCTATTATTTGTAAATTATACGAAATGAGTCTTTGACAATATCGTACTCATACTTGTATACGATCTTCTACTCAACCCGTCAGCTACAACGTTCACTTTCCCGGGATGACATGGTCAGAACATATGCTGAAATGAGTCTCCTCTTGAATTCTTCGAAGCTCTTCCCACATTCCTTACTCCATTCGAATTTTGTATCTCTACGAGTCAGCTGCGTTAATGGTGTAGCGATTCGAGAATATCCTTCAACGAATCTCCGATAATAATCAACTAAGCCTAGAAAGCTACGTATTTCGATTACCGACTTAGGTTACTCTCAACTGTGACTCATATCCCAACCTTGGATAGCACGTTACAATGACACCTATCAGTTTACTATCGCACGAATATTGTCCCCTACGGAGAGTCTGGCTTCGGTGCATTCCACAAAGTAAGTCACAAGATAAAGGCTCGGGTATCAACTTCTACAGTTGGGTTTTTAACTCCTGAAGTTCAATAGGAGCCATTCGATATGAGATTTTAGAAATGGGTTTTGTACCGGATTCAAAGTCGATACAAAATTCAATATCACGCTCTGGGAGTAGGCCAAGAAATTCTTCAGGAAATACGTCAGGAAATTTACTAACAACAGAAATATCATTCAAATCTGACGTATTTTTGTTCAAGTCCATAACATGACTAAGAAAGCTTGACATCCATTTTTCAATAAACGAATGACTTCATGGCTTGATATAATAATGTTTGACTTCAATGGTTTGATTGCTTGAGTTCGAATATCAGGTTGCTTAGGAATATGAAAACTAACAACCTTAAAAAAGCAATTAATTTTGGCATGATGAGTAGTTAACCTTAAAATCACATCAAAAGCAAATATCTCTATAGAAATAAGGTTAACAGGTAATGTGATAGTGCCAACTTGAATCAAGCAAGATTTCTAAACAACGGATGTAATGAAAGTTTCTCCTAACGGAGTCTCCATAGATAGGTCAAAGTCAAGTTCAAACGTTGAACGCAAGCAAGAGAGATAAAAGAATGGGTAGAATCGGTACCTAGTAAGGTATAAACTTCACAAGAATTATAATTAACTAACCCGTGCTAACTTCGTTCGGGTTCCTCGCATTTTGACCGGTCACGACAAACGCTCTTCCAGGAACCGTTGACTTTGACTTTTCTGGAACAGCCTTTTGAATCACCATCCCCGCTGGAATTGGTTTCACTACCGTACACTCTCGAGCGATATGTCCTTCCTTTCCACAATTATAGCATAACTTGAACTGTTGTGGGCAGTTTGGGCTGATATGTCCCTCTTTCCCGCATTTGTAACATACGACCGGTGGTCTTTCTCCTCCCTTGGAACCAGTTGCTGCTGGAACTGTCGTCTTCACATGGTCGTTGTTAAATCTCCTCTTTTTAAAATCTCCTCGCGACTCGTTTCTTCTATTTTCATGGCCGTGATTACCACCAGAGTGGTTACCTCCTTTGTCCATATTCTTCTTTCTCCGCTGGTTATCGTTATTATGATGACTGTTGTCACCAGTATGATCCTGATTATGGTCTCTCAGTTGAACGTACTCGTTATCTCGCTCTAATAACTGAGCCCTGTTGACAACATCTGAATAGATAGAAAATTTATGAGAAATGAGATACTGACGTATGCCGGGTTTCAAACCTCTCAGAAACATCCGCGTCATACGTTCTTCATTCTCCACCAAATGAGGTGCAAACCTGGATAACTCCGCGAACTTCGCCTCGTACTGGGACACCGTCATGTTATTCTGCTCTAGTCTAATAAACTCCACTTCCTTCATATGTCGAATACTTTCAGGAAAGTATTTTTCGTTGAAAAGTTTCTGAAACGTCTCCCATGACATGCTGAGTGCGGCTGGATGTGTACGCTTCACAGACTCCCACCAGTAGTCTGCCTCGCCACGGAACATAAAGGTGGCGAATGGAACCTTCTGTTCCTCCGTGCATCCCAAGACATCGAATATCTTGGTAATTTGCTTGACCCATGTTTCCGCCATGATCGGATCGGGCTTTCCCTTAAATTCTGGTGGTCCCAACTCTTTGAACTGCTTGGCTGTGACAACTCGTGAATTGCTATCATTTCCTCCTGTATTTTGAACACGAGTCTCCCTCGTCTGGTTTTGCATGAACTGCAAAAAGCTCCTAAACATCCCGTCGTTCATCATCTGCTCAGTGGCGTTGTTCACAGGAGGAACATTGTCAGCCTGTTGCACATTCTCCTCGTTGGTAAGTACAGGCATCTCCATGGTCTCATTTACTCCACTGTTAATATTCTCAGTCGACATTCTCAAATACTGTCATAAAACAAGGGTTAATTAAACAATTTAACAAATCATATATTACCCCTATATTATGACCAACCAACAAATAAGCTTAGGTAGGACACACTAGCGAAGGATTTACTCGTCTCTCCCCTCCTAGTTCTATTCCCCGATCTCCGCCAGAGATCATATCCCTAAGCTCTGATACCAACTGTGACGACCCCAAAATAGGTCCATTCCACCCAACCCATTCTGAGTTGTCAAATACATGGTACACAAACAACTACAACTTTTACAACCCATAAGCTGTGAGTTTGAATACAAACATTGTCATCTAGACAATATCCACATGTAAATAAATCCCCATCATAATTATTGATACATAATTTTACAAAAAAAATGGTGAGGACTACTAAACAACTCTCTCTAGAACCTTCATTCCATACCCCGACTAGTACTCGTTACATTCTCGCCTCCTGGGAAAAAAAATAGAACAATAAGGAAAAGGGTGAGCTCAACTAGCCCAGTAAAGAATATTATGACTAAGATAATATACAACAAATTATCGTTAGTCTTCAACAGAAAAAAATCTGATAGAATACAATAGACAACAAGTTTTAGATCAACAACTGCAGCGGAAACAACAATTCATTAGAAGAGTTAAGTAGAGAATAAAATCTACTAACATCTATGAATTTAAAAGTCCATCATCAATATTTTATCCCTGTAACATCAATCAATATATATCTCAAATCAAATCAAATATTCATCTTTGCACTACAGGCCAAAGATATTCATCAGTTGGTCATGTTCATCTAAACACCTGTTCATCTTTGCACTACGGGCCAAAGATATTCATCAATTGTTCATGTTCATCTCAACACCTGTACATCTTTGCACTACGGGCCAAAGATATTCATAATAAAATCAACCATCTTTGCACTACAGGCCAAAGATATTCATTAACACCATCATTTAGGACTGAGGATGATGAAAAATATTTTAAAGGAAACGAATCCAGTGAAACAAAATAACAAGTATTAAGGATTCGTACTTTAAACAATCCGAGTTCAAAAATACTTCATAAATAATCATACTGAAGTAAAATTCAAGAATGATCAAAACATAGATCCAATCAAACCTAGTATCCAGAATAGATATTTTGGACAAAAAGAAGAAATTTTATTTTTTCGGTGAATAGTGTCGTATTCGTGAATAGTGCCGTATACGTGAATAGTGCCGTATACGTGAATAGTAACTCCGACACCAAAAGATAGAAAATTCACAAAAAACATCATCACACTTCGTGAATAGTACTCGTGAATAGTAACTCGTAAATAGTAACTCATGAATAGTAACTCGTGAATAGTAACTCGTGAATAGTAACCCCGACATGAAAAAGTTCCAAATTTGATAAAAAGTTCCAACCAATATTTCAGCATCATGATATTGAAGAAATAATATCATTTGAGAAGAAAATAACATCCTTTACCTCGAAAGACAGTACTTCTAGTTGAAACACCGGATATAGGCTATAACTTGAACTTGCACCGTATAGCAATACTCAAAGTATACTCAAAATACTCACAAGAATACACTCTATAATATAGAGAGAGAAAACTTCAGTTTCTGGTGTGATTTTCAATTCTAACCTAAGCACCTATTTATAGGAAATTGCTTAGAACACCAAAGCAGAAAATTTATTATAATAATAATATGTATAAAAATTTTCTACGCATTCTTAGAATCTGAAAATCAGAATACAAACCACATGCTACCTTCTAGAAGAAGTAAAAAAAACGTTTTTTATAAAATAAATAATTAAAACTTCCAAAAATCAATTATTTCGGAGCTTCGGAACTTCAATAATTCATAATAAATAGCCCTTTTCCAGAAAATTCGAATCTCGCGAGTTTTTATAGGAAATTCAATTCTCTACAACTTTGCAGAAGAAAGTTTTTCCAAATTCCAAACAGAAATTGACCGGAATCCACAAACAGGCGATTTTACAGGCTATAATCAAATTTTCAGTCAAGAAATAGGTCTACCGACACACAAAATCTGTTTTTAATATTTATTGCAACAAAAATACTCTTTCTCCTCATAAACTCATATATCCCACATTCATTGTAAAAATATCACTGTTAATATATTATTAAAATAATATATTTAAATGAATTATTTTATCAGAAAAAGATAAAATATTAATTTTCAACAATTGTCACATTAAAAATTTTCTCCATCTATATCCACATAAAATCAATATTTTTCTCATCATATAAATCAATAATTAATTATTCACAAATAATATTACAGAATCACAGTACTAGCAACCAGGCCGTTCCCAGGAAAGAGGGGGCTTTCCAATAAGAATTTCTCCTTACTGGCGCGCAATTAGGTGACCAAACCTCTCCTTAGACAGAACTTTCTAGACATTGCCAATAATGTTATCAAATAATATTATTCAGATAATATGAATTATTGCTTTGATAATGAAAAATACTGTGTAATGACAATTATTGAAACAACAGTAATATAAAATATCAATGCAGCAATTATTGAATCAATAAAATAAAATACTGAACAGTAATTACTGTAACAATTATTGAGTAATGCCTTCTTACGTAAGAATCAATAATTGGTGCAATACCGTGTGCTACTGTGCAACAACGCGTATTAGTGTGTTTTAACCACCGGGTATTCCAACAGTATTAACGGTAACAACTACGCTGTTATTTATAAACAACTTATTTTTGTCGTTTTCTTCATCCAATCGCTTTCCGTTATGGGGGCCCACAAAAGACTGCGCCGTCGTACGAATATTCCCCGATAGCAAGAATATTCCACGACCAAACGAATATTCCCCGACAACAATGAATATTTTATAACCACCTGCTTATTTAAAATATTTGCGCATTTTACCCATAACTAACAACATTAATCAAATCCACCCTTACTATTTCAAAATAATAAATAAACGAAATTTCTTTTCATTTAAAAATTTTCGGGGTCTTACAAATACAAACTTCTTTAATACAACTGTCGTGTAAAAATAAACATAGCTGAGAGTTTAAACAAGAATATTGCCTTCTAGACAATATTCACACTCAATGAAGTCCTCATTACAATTATTATCACACTATTTCACATAATAGTGAGGACTACTAAAGCCATTTATCCTGGACCATAACTCCATTCCCCGACTCGTCCCTGCGATATTCTCATTTTCTGAAGAGAATAATGAAAGAAAAGGGTGATCTCAACTAGCCCAATAAAAAATATTATGACTAAGATAATGCAGAATAAATTATCCTTAGCCTTCAACAGTATAACAACTGATAGAATATAATATACAACAAGTTTTAGATCAACAACTGCAGCGGAACAAGCAATCCATTAGAAGAGTTAAGTAGAGCATGATATTTACTATCTTCTATGATTTAAAAGTTTTTCATCAAATTTATCGCTGAAACTCAGCTTAATAAATAAATCACATCATCGAATTATCCTTGCACTACGGGCCAAGGATATTCATGTAATCACCAATGGTCATGATTATACTGAATAATCCTTGGTCATAATTGTGACACCCCCAAAATAGGTATACATCACCCATTCTGAGTTGTCAATACATGGTACAGAAACAACTAAAACTTTATTATTACAACATGTAAACTATGAGTTTAAATACAGATATTGTCATCTAGACAATATCCACATACAAATAAATCCCCATCATAATTATTGATGCATTATTTTACAAAAATGGTAAGGACTACTAAACAACTCTCCCTAGAACCTTCATTCCATACCCTGACTCGTACTCGCTATATTCTCGCCTCCTGGGAAGAAAAATGGAACAAAAAGGAAAAAGGGTGAGCTCAACTAGCCCAGTAAAGAATATTATGACTAAGATAATATACAACAAAATTATCGTTAGTCTTCAACAGGGAAAAAATATAATAGAATACAATAGACAACAAGTTTTAAATCAATACTCGCAGCGGAAAATATTAATTCATAGAAGAGTTAAGTAGAGAATGAAATCTACTAATATCTATGAATTTAACAGTCCATCATCAATATTTTTATCCCTGTAACACCAATCAATATATATCTGGAATCATATATTTATCCTTGCACTACAGGCCAAGGACATTCATCAGTTGGTCATGTTCATCTAAACACGTATTCATCTTTGCACTACGGCCAAAGATATTCATCAGAAATCATTCATCTTTGCACTACAGGCCAAAGATATTCATCACAAATCATTCATCTTTGCACTACAGGCCAAAGATATTCAATAATATCATCATTTAAGACTGAGGATGATGAAAAATATTTTTAAAGAAACGAATCCAGTGAAACAAAATGACAAGGATTAAGGATTAAGAATTCGTACTTTGTTTTATCCACGTCCAAAAATATCTCAAAAATAATCATAGTGGTGTAAAATTCAAGAATGATCAAAACATGGATACAATCAAAGATAGTATCCGGAATAGATATTTTGGACGAAAAGAAGAAATTTCATTTTTCGGTAAATAGTGTCGTATTCGTGAATAGTGCTGTATACGTGAATAGTATCGTATACGTGAATAGTAACTCAGACACCAAAAGATAGAAATTTCACAAAAACATCTCCACGCTTCGTGAATAGTACTCTTGAATAGTAACTCGTGAATAGTAACTCATGAATAGTAACTCGTGAATAGTAACTCATGAATAGTAACCCATGAATAGTAACCCCGACATGAAAAAGTTCTAAATTTGATAAAAAATTCCAACCAATAATTCAGCATAATGATACTGAAGAAATAATATCATTTGAGAAGAAAATAACATCCTTTACCTCGGAAAGACAGCACTTCTAACTGGAATACTGGATATAGGCTATAACTTGAACTTTCACCGTATAGCAATACTCAAAGTATACTCAAAATACTCACAAGAATACACTCGATAATATAGAGAGAGAAAACTTCAGTTTCTGATGTGATTTTCAATTCTAACCTAAGCACCCTATTTATAGGAAATTGCTTAGAACACCAAAGCAGAAAATTTAATATAATATTAATATATATATATATATAATCATCTACGCCAACCCTTTGAATCTGATTTTCAGCCATTGAACACATGCTCCCTTCTAGAAAAATAAATAAAAAAACGTTTTTATTATTTAAAATAATTAAAACTTCCAAAAATCAATTATTTCGGAGCTTCGGAACTTCAATAATTCATAATAAATAGCCCTTTTTGCCAGAAAATTCGAATCTCGTGAGTTTTTATAGGAAATTCAATTCTCTACAACTTTGCAGAAGAAATGTTTTCCAAATTCCAAACAGAAATTGACCGAAATCCATAAACGAGCGATTTTACAGGCTATAATCAAATTTCAGTCAAGAAATGGGGTCCACCGACATACAAAATATGTGTTAAACATTTAATGCCACAAAAATACTCCTCCTCCTCATATACTCATATATCCCATATTCATTATAAAAATATCATCGTTAATATATTATTAAAATAATATATTTAAATGAATTATTTTATCAGAAAAAGATAAAATATTAATTTTCAACAATTGTCACATTAAAAATTTTCTCCATCTATATCCACATAAATTCAATATTTTCCTCATCATATAAATCAATAATTAATTATTCACAAATAATATTACAGAATCACAGTACTGGCAACCAGACCGTTCCCAGGAAAGAGGGGGTTTTCCAATAAGAATTTCTTCTTACTGGCGCGCAATTAGGTGGCCAAACCTCTCCTTAGACAGAACTTTCTAGACATTTCCAATAATGTTATCAAATAATATTATTCAGATAATATGAATTATTGCTTCGATAATGAAAAATACTGTGTAGTGACAATTATTGAAACAACAGTAATATAAAATATCAATGCAGCAATTATTGAATCAATAACATAAAATACTGAACAGTAATTACTGTAACAATTATTGAGTAGTGCATTCTTACGTAAGAATCAATAATTGGTGCAATACCGTGTGCTACTGTGCAACAACGCGTATTACTGTCTTTTAACCACCGGGTATTCCAACAGTATTAATGGTAACAACTACGCCATTTTTTATAAACAACTTATTCTTATCGTTTTCTTCATCCAATCGCTTTCCGTTATGGGGCCCACAAAAGACTGCGCCGTCGTACGAATATTCCCCGACAGCTAGAATATTCCACGACCAAACGAATATTCCCCGACAATAATGAATATTTTATAACCACCTGCTTATTTAAAATATTTGCGCATTAAACCCATAACTAACCACATTAATCAAATTCATCCTTACTATTTCAAAAAAAATAAATAAAGGAAATTCCTTTTTATTTAAAAAAAAATTTCGGGGTCTTACAACCTCCCCTCCTTATAAAATTTCGTCCTCGAAATTGACGTACGTAACTGGTGTTTCGAAAATGTGAGGATACCTCGCTTTCATTTCCGTTTCCAACTCCCACGTCATTTCCTCTATAGCATGGTTCCTCCACAAAACTTTAACTTGTGGTATGACCTTCGTGCGTAGGACATGCTCCTTCCTATCCAAGATCTTGACAAGTACCTCTTCGTACGTTAAGTCTTCAGCTATCTTGTTGGTTTTTAACTCAATAACATGGTTCGAGTCGTCCACATCGGTACATAAAAAAAACGTTATAAACACGCGACATACTTGGCGGTAAAACGAGTCTATAGGCCACAGTTCCTATTCAATCGAGAATTTCAAATGGATTAATAAATCGAAGGTTTGAGCTTTGCTCACATTGCCAATTCTCGCTTTTAAAATAACAACTTCTTGTACCTGCTTCTTCATATTCACCAGCTCCGGTGTGTAGCTTGAACAACTTTAACTTTATCGATTAAAGTCGATTATACTCGTATATCATCAAGTAGGTACCTAGAGTTTTCATCTCCATCTCTATTATTTATAAATTATACGAAATGAGTCTTTGACAATATCGTACTAGTACTTGTATACGATCTTCTACTCAACACGTCAGCTACAACGTTCACTTTTCCAGGATGACGTGGTCAGAACATGTGCTAGAATGAGTCTCCTCTTGAGTTCTTCGAAGCTCTTCCCACATTCCTTGCTCCATTCGAATTTTGTATCTCTACGAGTCAGCTGCGTTAATGGAATAGCGATTCGAGAATATCCTTCAACGAATCTCCGATAATAACCAACTAAGCCTAGAAAGCTACGTATTTCGATTACCGACTTAAATTGTTCTCAACTGTGACTCATATCTCAACCTTGGATAACACGTTACAATGACACATATCAGTTTACTATCGCACGAATATTGTCCCCTACGGAGAGTCTGGCTTCGGTGCATTCCACAAAGGAAGTCACAAGATAAAGGCTCGGGTACCAAATTCTAAAGTTAAATTTTTAACTCCTGAAGTTCAATAGGAGCCATGAGATTTTTTATAAATGGGTTTTGTACCGGGTTCAAAGTCGATACAAAATTCAATATCACGCTCTGGGAGTAGGCCAAGAAATTCTTCAGGAAATACATCAGGAAATTTATTAACAACAGAAATATCATTCAAATCTGATGTACTTTTGTTCAAGTCCATGACATGGGCTAAGAAAACATGACATCCATTTTTCAATAAACGAATGACTTCGTGACTTGATATAAAAATGTTTGACTTCAATGGTTTGATTGCTTGAGTTCGAATATCAGGTTGCTTAGGAATATGAAAACTAACAACCTTACAAAAGCAATTAATTTTGGCATGATGAGTAGTTAACCTTAAAATCATATCAAAAGCAAATATCTCTATAGAAATAAGGTTAACAGATAATGTGATAGTGCCAACTTGAATCAAGCAAGATTTCTAAACAACGGATGTAATGAAAGTTTCTCCTAACGAAGTCTCCATAAATAGGTCAAAGTCTAATTTCTCCGTAATCAAGTTCAAACGTTGAGCGCAAGCAATAGAGATAAAAGAATGGGTAGAACCAGTACCTAGTAAGGTATAAACTTCGCAAGAATTATAATTAACTAACCCGTGCTAACTTCGTTCGGGTTCCTCGCATTTTGACCGGTCACGACAAACGCTCTTCCAGGAACCGTTGACTTTGACTTTTCTGGGACAGCCTTTTGAGTCATCGTCCCCGCTGGAATTGGTTTCGCTACCGTACAATCTCGAGCAATATGTCCTTCCTTTCCACAATTATAGCATAACTTGAACTGTTGTGGGGAGTTTGGACTGATATGTCCCTCTTTTCCGCATTTGTAGCATACGACCGGTGGTCGTTCCCCTCCCTTGGAACCAGTTGCTGCTGGTGCTGCCATTTTCACATTGTCGTTGTTGAATCTCCTCTTTTTAAAATTTCCTCCTGACTCACTTCTTCTATTCTCATAGCTATGATTACCACCAGAGTGGTTACCATTTTTGTCCGTCTTTTTCTTTCTCCACTGGTTATTGTTGTTTTGCTGACTGCTATCTCCAGTATGATCCTGATTGTGGTACCTCGGTTGACCGTACTCGTTATCTCGCTCCAACAATTGAGCCCTGTTAACAACATCTGAATAGAGAGAAAATTTATGAGAGATGAGATATTGTCATATGCCGGGTTTCAAACCTCTCAGAAACATCCGCGTCATACGTTCCTCATTCTCCACCAAATGAGGTGCAAACCTGGATAACTCTGCAAACTTTGCCTCGTGCTGAGACACCGTCATGTTATTTTCTTCTAATCTGATGAACTCCACTTCCTTCATATGGCGAACACTTTCAGGAAAGTATTTGTCATTAAATAGTTTTTGAAACGTCTCCCAAGACATGCTGAGTGCGGCTGGATGGGTACGCTTCACAGACTCCCACCAGTAGTCTGCCTCGCCACGGAACATAAAGGTGGCGAACGGAACCTTCTGCTCCTCCGTGCATCCCAAGACATCGAATATCTTGGTAATTTGCTTGACCCACGTTTCCCCTATAATCGGATATGGCTTTCCCTTAAATTCTGGTGGTCCCAACTCTTTGAACTGCTTGGCTGTGACAACTCGTGAATTGCTATCATTTCCTCCTGTATTTTGAACACGAGTCTCCCTCGTCTGATTTTGCATGAACTGCAAAAAGCTTCTAAACATTGCGTCGTTCATCGTCTGATCAATGGTGTTGTTCACAGGAGGAACATTGCCAGCCTGTTGTACGTTCTCCTCGTTGGTAAGTACAGGCATCTCCACGGTCTCATTAACTCCACTGTTAACATTCTCGGTTGCCATTCTTAAATACTGCCATAAAACAAGGGTTATTTAAGCAAATCACATATCACATAATATCCCTAAATACTGACCAACTAACAAATAAGCTTAGGTAGGACACACTAGCGAAGGAATTACTCGTCTCTCCCCTCCTAGTTCTATTCCCCGATCTCCGCCAGAGATCATATCCCTAAGCTTTGATCATACCAACTGTGACACCCCCAAAATAGGTATACATCACCCATTCTGAGTTGTCAATACATGGTACAGAAACAACTACAACTTTATTATTACAACATGTAAACTATGAGTTTAAATACAGATATTGTCATCTAGAAAATATTCACATACAAATAAATCCCCATCATAATTATTGATGCATTATTTTACAAAAATGGTGAGGACTACTAAACAACTCTCCCTAGAACCCTCATTCCATACCCTGACTCGTACTCGCTATATTCTCGCCTCCTGAGAAGAAAAATGGAACAAAAAGGAAAAAGGGTGAGCTCAACTAGCCCAGTAAAGAATATTATGACTAAGATAATATACAACAAAATTATCGTTAGTCTTCAACAGGGAAAAAATATAATAGAATACAATAGACAACAAGTTTTAAATCAATACTCGCAGCGGAAAATATTAATTCATAGAAGAGTTAAGTAGAGAATGAAATCTACTAATATCTATGAATTTAACAGTCCATCATCAATATTTTTATCCCTGTAACACCAATTAATATATATCTAGAATCATATATTCATCCTTGCACTACAGGCCAAGGACATTCATCAGTTGGTCATGTTCATCTAAACACCTGTTCATCTTTGCACTACGGCCAAAGATATTCATCAGAAATCATTCATCTTTGCACTACAGGCCAAAGATATTCATCACAAATCATTCATCTTTGCACTACAGGCCAAAGATATTCAATAATATCATCATTTAAGACTGAGGATGATGAAAAATATTTTTAAAGAAACGAATCCAGTGAAACAAAATAACAAGGATTAAGGATTAAGGATTCGTACTTTGTTTTATCCACGTCCAAAAATATCTCAAAAATAATCATAGTGGTGTAAAATTCAAGAATGATCAAAACATGGATACAATCAAAGCTAGTATTCGGAATAGATATTTTGGACGAAAAGAAGAAATTTTATTTTTCGGTAAATAGTGTCGTATTCGTGAATAGTGCCGTATACGTGAATAGTATCGTATACGTGAATAGTAACTCAGACACCAAAAGATAGAAATTTCACAAAAACATCTCCACGCTTCGTGAATAGTACTCTTGAATAGTAACTCGTGAATAGTAACTCATGAATAGTAACTCGTGAATAGTAACCCCGACATGAAAAAGTTCTAAATTTGATAAAAAAATTCCAACCAATAATTCAGCATAATGATACTGAAGAAATAATATCATTTGAGAAGAAAATAACATCATTTACCTCGGAAAGACAGCACTTCTAACTGGAATACTGGATATAGGCTATAACTTGAACTTTCACCGTATAGCAATACTCAAAGTATACTCAAAATACTCACAAGAATACACTCGATAATATAGAGAGAGAAAACTTCAGTTTCTGGTGTGATTTTCAATTCTAACCTAAACACCCTATTTATAGGAAATTGCTTAGAACACCAAAGCAGAAAATTTAATATAATATTAATATATATATATATATAATCATCTACGCCAACCCTTTGAATCTGATTTTCAGCCATTGAACACATGCTCCCTTCTAGAAAAATAAATAAAAAACGTTTTTATTATTTAAAATAATTAAAACTTTCAAAAATCAATTATTTCGGAGTTCGGAACTTCAATAATTCATAATAAATAGCCCTTTTTGCCAGGAAATTCGAATCTCACGAATTTTTATAGGAAATTCAATTCTCTACAACTTTGCAGAAGAAATTTTTTCAAAATTCCAAACAGAAATTGACCGAAATCCATAAACGAGCGATTTTACAGGCTATAATCAAATTTCAGTCAAGAAATGGGGTCCACCGACATACAAAATATGTGTTAAACATTTAATGCCACAAAAATACTCTTCCTCCTCATATACTCATATATCCCATATTCATTATAAAAATATCATCGTTAATATATTATTAAAATAATATATTTAAATGAATTATTTTATCAGAAAAACATAAAATATTAATTTTCAACAATTGTCACATTAAAAATTTTCTCCATCTATATCCACATAAATTCAATATTTTCCTCATCATATAAATCAATAATTAATTATTCACAAATAATATTACAGAATCACAGTACTGGCAACCAGGTCGTTCCCAGGAAATAGGGGGCTTTCCAATAAGAATTTCTTCTTACTGGCGCGCAATTAGGTGACCAAACCTCTCCTTAGACAGAACTTTCTAGACATTGCCAATAATGTTATCTAATAATATTATTCAGATAATATGAATTATTGCTTCGATAATGAAAAATACTGTGTAGTGACAATTATTGAAACAACAGTAATATAAAATATCAATGCAGCAATTATTGAATCAATAACATAAAATACTGAACAGTAATTACTGTAACAATTATTGAGTAGTGCATTCTTACGTAAGAATCAATAATTGGTGCAATACCGTGTGCTACTGTGCAACAACGCGCATTACTGTCTTTTAACCACCGGGTATTCCAACAGTATTAATGGTAACAACTAAGCCGTTTTTTATAAACAACTTATTCTTATCGTTTTCTTCATCCAATCGCTTTCCGTTATGGGGCCCACAAAAGACTGCGCCGTCGTACGAATATTCCCCGACAGCTAGAATATTCCACGACCAAACGAATATTCCCCGACAATAATGAATATTTTTATAACCACCTGCTTATTTAAAATATTTGTGCATTAAACCCATAACTAACCA